>PVLA01012269.1:0-45982 GCA_004027455.1 Hydrochoerus hydrochaeris | reverse complement strand
ACAGAGATCTGTCTCAACTCCTGTATCTATTTTTTCATTGGGTTGTCTTTTTGTTGAAATGTTTATGTACTCAGAATAGCAGACCTTTAGAAAAAAAATGATTTGTAAATATTTTCTCCCCTTTTGTGGGGTTTTCTCTTCACTTCTTTTTCTCCTTCCTGTGGTATTACAGATTGAACCCACGGTCTCACGTATGCAAGGCAAGTGCTGTACTACCAAGCTACACACACTCTTCCCACACTCCTGGTCATGCTCTTTGATGTACAACAGTTTTTAGGATATTTTGAGGCAGGGTCTCAGAGTGTGGTCCAACTTGGCCTTGAATTCACCATCTTCCTGCCACAGGTGTGCACCTCCACTCCTGACTTTAAATTTTTAGTTTTGAGCAAACTGGGCATGGTGGTGTGCACCTGTAACCCCAGCACTTAAGAGGGCGAGGCAGGAGGATTGCTGCAAGTTCAAGGCAGCCTGAGATCCTGTCTCAAAAATTTTTTTTTTCTTTTCAGTTTAGACTGAGTAAAATGTTTCTATTTTTTGGCTTTTGTTCCTTATGCTTTTTTGTATCTTAACTAAGAGATCACTGCCAAATCCAAGGTGATAAAGAATTTACCCTTACAGGGCTGGGGATTTAGCTCAGCAGCATAAGTGCCTGCCTTGCAAGTGTGCAGTCATGAGTTCAATCCCTAGTACCAAAAAAAAAAAATTTACCCTTGCATTTCCTGTAGAAGTTTTAGAGTATTAGACATTATATTTAGGTGTCTAATCCATTCTGAGGTCATTTTGTACATTATTCGGGGTAAAGGTCCAGCTTCTTTTGCACGTTTGCGCATGGCTATCCACTTGTCCCAACTCTAGTTGCTGGAAAGACTGTTCTTTCCCCATAGAATGGTCTTGACAGCCCTATGAAAAAAGCAACTAGATGTAGATTTATGGACTTCTTGGTATGTTTTTGTGAGAATGATTTATTACTCAGCTTTTTAAAAGGCAGGAAGTGTGTGTTTTTTAGTACTGGGGATTGAACCCAAGGCCACTCTCACACTAAGATATAAGCCTAGCCCTTTTAAAATTTGTTACCCAGGCTGGGCTTGAATTTATAATACTCCTGCCTCAGCCTCCAGAGCAGCCAGGATTACTTTACTTTGTCAGTGTTGAGCAGAACACTGACATAACTCACAAGGGGCCTCCACCTTCATCCACCTGAACTCTAGCTCTGCTCACCTTTCCATTTCTTTAAATATTCAGAGCCATCCTTGGGGTTCTTTCCTTACTTTTCACCACAGAATTCTAATGTCAGATTCTTTCATTCTTTTACCCTTAACAGACAGATGTGCAGAAAATTTTGAGAAATGCACGAAAACTACCTGAAAAAACACAGACCTTCTATAAGGTGAGCTGTGCAGAGCTTTGCACAGAGCTGGCCAGGAGTGTGAAAATGAGGATTAGCGCTGTGCTGCTGGGGCCCCTGTTTTCTTATCAGGAAAGTCAGCATGAGCCATAGGTCCACTGCTGCCTGCAGTCCAAGGAGCGGTGTTGGGAAGGCCCAGGTCTGCACAGTAGTTGGGAGTCTGCCTGTGGAGCCACCAGCTGAGCACCCCCCCACACAAGGGACCAGTGCAGCCCACACAAGTGGTGCTCATGACCGAGCAGGGCATGGAGCTGCCTGGAACAATCCTACTACACCAGAGAAGCGCCCTTTGGGACAGCTTCCAAATTCACACATGTGAGCTGTGAAGTGGGTGGCCTTCCGTGGTGCCTGGCTGATCCAGAGCCACTGGTGGAGACTGCAACCCCGAGGGCTGGGTGACAGACATTTAGATTCATGCCTCCCCCCATTCTTGGCATTTGGCTGGAGTTCTATGAAAGTGAGTGTGAAGTGCATCCTGGTTTCACAGCAGGCCTGGGGCTGGCATCTCCCCTGGAGAACACCCCCGCTGCTTTGCATGTTACCTCATTACCTTGACTCACTGTTGTCTTCAAACCTAATTATGTAGCAGACTGGTGAAATCAAGCAGAACATACTGCCTTACTGAGAGTTCAGCAGAGCTGCTAAGCTGGCCATGCCCCTTCCTACCTGAAGCTGTAACCCGCCAGCCAGGCCTCAGCTGCAGCCCCTCTTTGCAGGCAGCTGTCAGTTGCCCTGGTGGTGGCACACCTGTGTCATGGCTAGCCTCTCAACCTTCCACCTTTTCTGGGTGATACAGGGGTGGCCAAGAGGCTGTTTCTCCTTCCTGGCTTTATATAACCTTCCAGGAAAGCCAGAAAGGGCCTCTAGCTAGCACCTCTCCTGCAGCAGACAGTGAAGGAGTGGTTCTTTGTGACAAGGTCTCTGAGACCAAGAGGCTCCACAGCTTGCCCAGTCACCCAAAGGCCTGGCAGGGCACTTCCCATTTCTGTACTTCCATCCCCTTGCCGTCCCTTCTTTGTGGCACTCCCTCCTGCTTGGCCTCGCTTCTCTAAACATGTTCATGGCCATTTACCACCTACCCACACTGCAGAGGCACTGGAAGGTAAGGGGCCTCTGGGATTTGGAACAAGCCTTTCCAGCCCCACCTGCCATAGGGAAGCATGAGCACCTTATGTATGCGCTGCCCTGTGGAAGAGCACACTGGCTTCCTCACCTAGTCGATGGCCACTTGTCCTGAGGAAGCACACATCAGTTATGCCCTCACTGTCTTCGTGCTGATTCCTCTGCCTAGGAACTGGTCTCATATAAAAATACTCCCTGAAAGTTGAGGGTCAGAGAGAATGGACCATCAGCTGCGCACTCAGGAAGTAGCCAAGGAAGTGAGCACATCTCAGGAACACTGGTCTTCATTGTGTTTCAGGAGCTGAACCGGCTGCGCAAGGCTGCGCTGGCCTTTGGCTTCCTGGACCTGCTCAAGGGCGTGGCTGACATGCTGGAGCGGGAGTGCACACTGCTGCCGGATACAGCGCACCCTGATGCTGCCTTCCAGCTCACCCACGCCGCCCAACAGCTCAAGCTGGCCAGCACCAGCACCTCGGAGTACGCCGCATACGACCACAACATCACCCCTCTGCACACGGACTTCTCTGGGAGCAGCGCAGAGAGAATGTGAACTGACAGTGATTTCAACAACAGAGGACGCTGAGTACATTCACTTTTGACAGCCACACAGGGGCCTTCTGGAGCTGGCCTCCAAGGTAGCCCTCGCAGACCAGAATGGCTGCCCCAGTGTGAGGGGCTGCAGGGTGTGAAGCAGACTGGCCAGTTGTCTGGAACCTCAGCTTCCTGGTGTTTCTAAGCTGTTGTTCCCATGAGGGATGCATCTTGGGAAGCGTGGGAGGCTGAGCAGAGCGCTCCTGCTCTCCTCCTCCCCAGGAAATGTCCTGCAAGGACCCCCTCTCCAGGTTGTGCTCGGCTGGAAGGACCTTTTCAGGCTTCTTTGGAGAGGCAGCCTAGGTTGCTTGGGACTTGCTAAGGACAGAGCGACTGCCACTGAGTTCCAGAACTGTGCTTAGAACTTGGTAAAATGTGATAGTGATGCTTGGTTGCTTTTGGTGCACCTTGAGTACAAACTTTTAAACAACCACATATGTAAAATGATTCCTGTTTTTTTAATGAAAATAAAATAGTAGGTTTTCTGTAATACATTTTCACTGAGAACTAATGGTCCTTTGTGCCTTGTATGTTCTGTCTCTTGAACGTAATGGAACAGATTCATAAACCTAGAAGTTCTTCGAAGGTCCATTATGCTACACTGCCTACGCCAGCTTCTGGCCAGCAGGTCCCGCAAACCACTCTTCAGAGTCAGCCAGGCTGCGAGGCATCTGCTGGCTTCCTGGCCTGGCACAAGCTGCGCCAGTTCTGTAGGTTTTATCTGCATCAGCAGTGCTGCTCCAGCTGCACGGTGCCTTCAGAACTCCCTCAGGCTGCAGCCAGAACAACTGTTTATGGTTTCCTGTGCTGCACTACTAGATGATGTTTTGCCTAAATAAGTTCCAAAACTGTTAAATAATTCTAAAGCACAAGTTCTTAGGATTTTGATTGCAAATGTTTTAATATAAATACAGTCTTCCTCAGACAGAAATAAAGGGGCTCTTAACAATCACTAAGACACAGAGCTTTGGACGCAGCAGCATCTACTGCAAAGCTGATCTGCCTGGTTACAACATCAGGTGAGAGGACATCAGAAGTCAGTACAAACAGGTGTCGGCACAAGTTACAGACATGCAAAATGCCCTTCAGTGCAGTGAGTTTTTAAAACATCAGTCAGCTTCTGCTAATCAGAAACTTTAGGTCAAAGCTGACCAATCTCTCCTATAGGAACACTGGGGATGGCAGAACAGAAAGCGTGACTATGCCTTAAATTCTTTTAATGCAAATGTCACTTCTAACATTTACTTCAGATGGTTTACATGGAATGTACTAGGGGAAAATGTTTTTACAGTGGCCAACTATCATGGCTCAACTTTCCTGTTCCCCTTTGTGGGATTCCTACCAGGAATCCCTGTTAACAGACCAGCAGGTCATTTCCCAGCCAAAATTCCTGCTGTTTTCAGGGTCCTGCACACAGTTAAAAAAGCCAATCCAACAATAGCACAAAAAAACATGTTTTTGAGGTTTAAAAATGCATAGTCTCCCCACCATCTCTCAAGAGAAGTACGCAGGAAAAAGACTCGGCTGGCACGAGGGAATGAGGGCTGACCGGGTCTGTGCCCGGGTTCCTCAGTACTTAGGCAGGCAAGGCCCACTCCAGCCCAGCCTGTGTTCACTTCCCAGTGTGTCACAGGCTACATTCTGGGCAGGTCTGGCTGTCCCAGTTTAGCCAGTGTGTTTGCATTCTTTTCTGAGCTCCACCTGAGTTTGGAACTAATATTTTCTAAACAAGATCTCCTCTTCCTTTAGACCTGAAAACAGTCCTGCTTTCCCTAGCAGTGAGAAGTGATCGTGGTATTCCAAGGTTCTGCTTGCATTTAAGTAAATCACCTGTGCCTCTTCAGCGTCCACACGGGTAAGCATTACCATAATAAGCTCTGTGGTAATGGATATTAGATGTCAGGTACAGAACTGCTCTCCAGCCCCGCTGTCACTCAAGACTTCTCAAAGACCAGGTATACTTGATTTTCAAAAAGTGCCCTCCCCTGCTACGCAAGTAACCCTTTGCGTACAGCACCAGAGTCACTTTATAGCGTTCTAGAGAGTAATACAGTCTTGTTTTTTTTCTACTACTAATAGGGAAAAAGCACATATCCCAGCTGTGAGTGCTCGGTACCTGAAGGACAGAGCAGGCTGGGCGGAGCCTTGCGCTGTCACTGCTGCACACACAAGAACAAGCCTGTGGCCAGGTATTGGAATCCACGTCATGCAAGTACTACACTAAGGTAACACAGCAGGTTCAGGAATGGTACTGCGGAGGGGAGATAGCCTCACTGCAAATTTAATTGTTTAACTTTAAAAAAAGTTTACATCAGTACAAGAAGGTAAAACTGTAAGAATCACAAGTTAGGCTCAGACGGTCAAGAAGCCTTCTAAATCTCTCTCATTAGTGGACCTTTTTCTTTTTTTGTCCATACCGCCGCCTGCGCTGTTTATAAAGATGACGAAAATTTATATATAACCCTGAAAAAGGAAAGAGGTGGGTTAGAAAAGATAGTCTTTGTGTGCTGTAACCAGAGCCCTTTGCAGGCAAGGGGCAGATGCTCTGCTTGTGTTTTCATATCCCTCAGTGCTGTTTATCACGGGGGCTCAGGAAGTACAATTCAGGACCAGTTGGCAATACAACAGAGACAGAGTCCTCCCCCAGGGGGTTGGGGATTATAACTTAATTTTGCCCCACATTTTATTATGAAAATATTATGAAAGTCTTTGATTAGTGAAAATTATCTGTATTTGTGCTTCTTTCCTTCATCACATCCCTGTCGCTGTCCGTTTGGCTGTCCATCTCTCTGTGAGGCATTTCACAGTGAGAGGCAGACCCTTCACCCCTGCTTGCAGTATAGTGTGGGACTGTCTGTCTTCCTTGTCCTTGGGCTTCCAATGAAATGCACAAATCTGAAGTGCAGAAATACCCTAAGTTTTCCCTCAAGGCTCTCTCAAGAACAACAGTCTGAAAGGGGTGACATAAGCCTGCCGTAAAACGTGGTCCTAGCTACTTGACAGGCTGAGGTGAGAGGATCACTTACAATCAGGAGTTCAAGACCTGCCTGCCAGCAAGATCCCATTTCAAAACCCAAGCAGATAAAAGGTGTGAGACACTTTTGCAGGAAGTCCAAGTCAGTAAATTAGGATTTCAGGGTCAGACATTTTAATCCTGCTGGACCATTAAGTTCTGAGCCTCATTTTCATGATAGTATCAGAAACATTTATCTACATGCTTACTGTGAAACCCTAAATGTCTGCACAGAGGTACTTTGATGTATATAGAAATGCTGACTGGCTGGCATACTGCTTCAAAGTCACAAGTGTGAATCTAGGACTTAATTGATTTTGAAGAGAAAGAAAACAAGTATTTTTGGGGGGAGGGTGATGCTAGGATTGAGGGTGGGTGATCACTAAATCAGTCCATTAATTGATTTGGCACCACCCTAATCCTGGTAGCCTGGATACAATATAAGGGACAGAAAGAGGCTTGTCTTGTCCCTTGCTTGCTTGCTTTGCTACCTTCTACATGCCATAAACTGTTTCTCCTCTACGATACCCCTTCTGCTATGCCATTGCCTTGGGGCCAGTCCATTATGGACTGAAACCTTTACAAACTGCTAAATAAACCTTTCCTCCCTTAACTTGTGGGTGGGGTGCTGGACCAGCAATGGAAGTAAAGTCACTAAAACATTCATTACAGGTAAACCATACACAAAAGCTTGCCAGTTAAAATGCACAATACAAAGAAAAGATACTAATATGAGCATCTTAAAATATTTCTACCTCTCTAACTTTGTAGTAAAATATTTTAAAGGTTCTTCCAATGCTTATTCCACTTCAGAACTTTCATTATGCTCATGTATGGAGCCTAGTTATCAGGCAAGAAGCTCTTTTAGGTTACTCCCTTCAAAGTCTAAAACATTTTGGGTTAGAAATCTCTGTGAAGTAGGTTATTCCCTGTGCTGAAACAGAAAACAAGAAGTAAAGTTAACCTTCTGCAAATGATCCAGGCTTGTAATACACATTAGTAACCATACCTGCACTATGGGCTGATGTCTTGTGGAGGTCCTAAAGCTTCAGCCCCTTCTCCCTGACCCCAAAAGCCCCAAAGCACCCAGGCTTCCCTCCAACTGGAGTAGCTTGCCCGAGAGTCCTAAGACTCCCCACCCTCCTTTAATCGCTCACATTAGCAACAATTTAGGTTTACTTCCCTTTAGCTCTTAGTTTTTATGAATTGAGGTACGACTTTTTATTTATATAAATGTAAACTAATAAGCAGGTGGCGCGTGACCAGCAGGGCACTTTCCTACCACTACCTGGAAGGCTTCACGACAGCCCTTGGCTCCTCCCTCCTTGCTGCCAGCTGTGCTGCCTGCTACCTCTCTAACAGCTGAGTGAGGAATATGCTACTGAAACCAGATTCCTCCTCTATTTTATTTACTTTTAAGTTTTTAAATTATGAGATGAGGTCTTGCTGCGTTGCCCAGACTAGCCTCAAGTGCTTGAATTCAAATGATCCAGTCTCAGCCTCCCAATCAGCTGATATGACAGGCGTGTGTCACCATGCCTGGCTCCTACTTCATTTTAAAAGAGCTCTTTACATTGTTTTCAGCAAAAATGTCTTATGGTAGGCTGAGGCAGTAAAACTACAAATTCGAACTCAGCCTGGGCAACTCTGCAAGACCATGCCTCATTCATAAATAAATAAATGGGACTGGCCATGGTGGTAAATACCCATAATTCCAGCACTCCAGAGGCTGAAGCAGGAGAACTGCTGCAAGTTCAAGACCAGCCTGAATTGTATAGTGAAACCTATCTCAAAAAGACTAAGTAAATAAATTAATTTTTAAAAAGCTGGAGATGTAATTTAGTGCAGTGGCACTCAGTTGAATCCTCAGTACCAGGGACTGAGTGTGTCTTGAAATGTATTCCCAGTTACCAAGAGCACTTCAAGAATATGCTATTCAACCAATGCATTCTTAGGAAGATGCATTTCCATACCACAGTGTATTCCTCCTACTGGGTTTGATTTTACAAGGTAAATTTTTTCCCCCTCTGGGTTACTCTTTTAGAAAGAGAACTGGGTTTATTTATTGTTTGTTTGTTGTTTTGGGAGGGTTGTTTGGTTTAGCTTGTTTTTGAGACAAGGTTTCTCTATGTTGTCAGGGGCTGGCTTTGAACACACTATATAATACTGGTTGACCTTGAATTCACAGCAGCGCTCCTGCCTCAGCCTCCCAAGTGATGGGATTACAGGCATGTGTCACACACACATCTAAAAAGATAAGTCTAACTTTGAATAACTCTACCCTCTAAGAAGCGACAAGGAGTTCAATCTCAGTACCAAAAAAAAAAAAAAAGTGACAAGGAAAAAGACTATCACAGAGCCAATACTTACCTAAAAATAACATTATAAGATAAATCTGAAGAAAAAACGAAAATCTAACTTTGATTTTCATTGGATATGGCAATGTAAAACTGAATCTTCCGGTTTCATTGAATATTGGAATGGACTGGATCACTGAGACAACTAAAACAGAGAGAAGAGCTTGTGAGGGGCAAATGAAAGCAGCACGTGTGGCGAAAGGCCGGCCAGTCCCCGTCCACGACATCAGCCTGGGCGTGCTGGACATGCTCCTCCTCCCCCCGCTGTGCACAAAGCTCCCGCTGCTCTCTACTCCCCTGGAGTTCCTACGCAGCCTCAGAGCCTCCAACAGGAAGATGTAAGAGGAGGCTCTGTCACCGGGCTTCTGTTTCCTAGGCCCCCCAAATTAGAGGAAAATCCCTGCCAACTCATTCACTAGGTGTCAGCATAAAGTGAAGTCATTTAGTAAGAATAAACCCTGTGAAATTGAAAATATATAAACTGAAGCTGTAGCACAAGACTACCCAGCCGGCTTCTGAATGTTTGTTATACAGTGAGCTGCATGTCCCTGTACCGCGGTGATCAGGAGCACTGAGGAAGGTCCCACAAGAAAGCAGTCCTGCAGGAGTCCAGCACCCAGGAACCGGACCACGGCTGGCAGAGCAGAAGGGACTGGCTATGAAGGCACCGGGTACCCTTGGAGTGAGGCTATGAGATCTGGGGTTCCCAAAAATACCTTCTGCCAAGCATCCCAGGGGGTACGCAGGAATCCACACGGTGTAACGCAGCCACGTGAGCACCTTCCAGTCCATGTCGATGCAGGACAGCATGTAGAAGGGATACCTGAGAGGGAAGGATGCAGTGTCACAGCCACCTGGGTTCTGAGTGCAGCCTAGAATATCATTCAGGGACACAGAGGCATCCACTCTCCAATGCAACATACAGCTTTAGAAGAGGAGTATCCTAGGCTGTCTCCCCAAAGCCTTCAGGTGACTCTCTGGGCCAAGGTCCCCAAGCCGAGGTCTCACAGGAAGCTCTCTGTCCAGCACATGTTCTATGTTCTGTGGGTGAAGCTGATCTATGTTCCGTGGGTGAAGATGGCAGATGAACTGTCATCCCAATTAAAATACATAAAAGGCCTCTAATCTAGAATCAGGCATACTGTATCTTTCTTCTCAAACAATGAAGTTAACAGTAAGCACCCATATCTGTTCATCTCTGCGTGCAGTGTCTCAGAGGGACAGTGGGTGCCCTGGCATACAGAGCACGGTGAAGACACGACTCAGACTGCTACCGTTGCTCCCTCGAGCTGGGATCTCTATCAGAAGACCAGCAAACACACAAGAGCCAGGAGGCCAACCTGCACTTTCTCTGCTCCACTTGAATGATCAGGGAAGTAGGAAGGGATGTGAGGAGTCTGGTGCAGGGAGCACTGCTTAAACTGAATCACTTTTTATAACAGCCTTTCTTCCAGTGGCAATTGAGAACAGAAAACTCGGGTAGGAAGCCAACCCCAAACCTCAGACATCTTGTGGTGAAAGATTCGCTTCTATCCTCTCTGCTAGAGGGCCATCCTGACTCATTCGTCCAACCTGGACTATCCTTTCCACCGTGTGCTAGGCCAGGCCTCCCAGGACTTTTCCTCATGGAAGGGCCCTTTAGGTCTTTGCAACAGAAAAGCAAGATCCTGAAAGGAAAGAAACTGCTCTTTCTTTCTCTGCTGTACTTCTGCTCCCCAGTCTGCAAGCTGCTATCGTGACTCAGTTGCTGCCTTAAAAACAATTTGCCTCAGCTTTGCAGGGCACATTGGTGAAGCCAGAATTCTCTACAGATACGATCTGAGTCCCAAACCAAATGAGACTTCGGCCAAGAAAGCCACTCCCGCAAGGACAAAGCTGCTCCTGAGAGGGACAAGCGTTCCAACACCCTAGCATCTTTACCCACCTGAAAATCTCGATTGTGCTCCACAAATAAAACACAAAGAAAACCACAGCCTTGTTTTGCATTTCTTCCATGGTGCCAAAGATGATAAACAGGATGAAATTTCTTCCAAGAAGCTATTAAAAAGACCCAAAAGAGAAAAAAAGTTAAAATATATACAAGGTAGAACTGAAATGTGTTGGATTTTTTTAAAGTTATTACTGTAAAAGACACATTGCCATTAATCCCCCTCCAAGTCCTCCCCCTTGCTTCCCACACTCTTATCCTGTCACTCTTACCACTTTTAATTTTTTTTTTTTTTTCAGTACCGGGGATCGAACTCACAACTTCGTGCTTCCAAGACTGAGCTACATCTCCAGCCCATTCTTACCGCTTTCTGACACAGTTCTGGAAGTTCTCTTTCACGAGTGTCTTTAGCTGTGCAGTTGTGGCTGCCTCAATGTCCTAAATTAATTCAAAATGTTTACCATTGTGATTTGGAGAAGGGAAACTGCACAGTACGCAACCCAGTGAATAAGGTGGCTCTATGGACACGTCATGTTTTTACCAGCCTGCCTTTCTATTGGGTGATATCTGGCAGCAACATTCACTGTTTTTTTGATCATATCTCATCTCATAAAGACACTCAACTAAGACTTCCAAAACTGCTTCAGACAGTGGCAAGAACAAGGTGGTAAGCGCTCAAGGTGAAGGGAAGTATTTGATGTGGATTAATGGCGATGTGTCTTTTACTGTAATAAAAATTCTTCACACATTGTATTTTCTGCTCACTCCTTGTACATATGTGATATATCTATACACACGTATCGTATAAATGTGTTATCTAAAATGCAACTCCACTAAATAAAAGTTAAATGGAAAAGACAAAGCTAAAGTAGTTAAATGCTGCTCCAGTTTTGGTGGAAGTACCCAAACCAGCCTTTCTGCACAGACAAATATACTGGTGTATGTGCCTCAGACAGTGTATTAAAACACGCATAGCTTCAGATGCAATTCAAAGAATAAGCATATGCGCTTGCCTCACCCAAATCAATGAGCACAGCCCTCAGCATGCCAGTAACTAACTGGTACCATGCATTAGTCACTCCATGCCGCATCAGTGGTCGTGCCACCTGCTTCCTGCCCACAGTGCCTTGTTTTCTGCTTGTTTTGCCTTTACAATCTCTAACTACAGGCCTCTCATTTTCCTTGGAAACAACCCTGGGAATTCTCTCAAACCTGGGTAAAGGTATTTCTTACAGAAAAGACTTGAATACAACTCTTTCAGGGTCAGAAGGCAGTAAGAGTTGATGATCACTGTTTGAGACAAGCTCTTGATATGCAGCTCCCAGCAATCCTTCTGCTTGCATCTCCTGAGTGTCAGGATTACAGGCCACTACCCCAGCAAGGTTCACCTTTATTAAGTAAGAGTTGTAACCAGAGAATTTTTTAAACACCAAGGAGTTGTGAATTTAAGCCACAAATCTTAAGAGTATTTCCCCCACCTCCAGCAGGACCCACATTAGAAAGGGTTGTGTTCCTTCAGGCTGCTCTTGGCAGGGGTGGGGCGGGGTGGGGCAGGATGGGCAGGGTGTTCTATCTGCCTTTTAAGGCAGCTCTTTGTAGTCTTCCCTGGGCAAGGCTCTGATTAAATTCACTACTTCTGTTGGAATCTTGAGTTTTTGTATCTCCTATGCCTTGTGAGTCTAGCAGAGTGCTTTAAGTTCACCCTTGGTATTGCGAAGCTCAGCACTCAGTTTCCCTGTAGGGGCTCTCACAGTCTGTCCCAGAGCTCACTGGTGCAGCAGATACTCCTTTCCTACGTCTAGTCTAGCATTTTCAGCACCAGAGCTCACCAGGACACCTCATCTGCCTGTGTATGTCCTGAAAAAGGCTCCTTTACCCTGTTTTTGCAAATCAAGTAAATGCGGTGTTACTACTCCACGATTACTTTATAACAGGCTTTTCCCACCAGACCACTGTGGCTAGATACTGGGCCTCTGATCTTCTTCCCTCAAGACCACACAGAAAACGTTCCCTCTAGTTTCTTGAGCTCCTGTTCTATACACCATCTTCTATGTACTCCTCCCCTGAGGTGGGAAACTGGCACTCCCCCTGCTCCTGCCTTCCAGCATGCAGACACAGCCAGGGAGGCCAAACGATCCCCTCACCTTCTCCTTCTCAGGCCAATTTAGCTCTAGGCCACTGTGTTCTGCCTGCAGAACTCCCCACCCTACCTAGTGATGTCAAGGGACTGAGCCTGTCCCTTCTATTTTGCCCTAAAATGTCTACTTTAATTCTTACTTGTAACAATCCTTGATAGGTTAAGTATATTATTCCATATTAGCAGATCACTTACACCTCCCTCCTTTTTTTTCAAACTAAGTGGCCTCTTTCCAAGGGCACAAAACCTAGAAATAATAAGGCAATGATAAAATATTAAGCTGTCCTTCTAACTTGCAACTGATACTACTAGAACACAACAGCTGGTGGACTAAGCAGCAATCACCTGGTGCCCCTGCATCTCTACAGGTGGCACTTAATGGTATGTGATCACACAGAAGGAGAAATGACTGGTGCCCCGTTCCTGATAGGAGTCACCACAGGAAATAATACAACTTGGGGGGAGAGGGGAGCCCCATTCCCCAATCAGAAAGCCACCACTATCCATGAAACAAAGTCCAAAAGAACATGAGTTCCTAGATTTTGTTTTTTTCTTTTAGGGTTTTTTTCAGACAGGCAGACAGGTTTCACTATGCAGTTTAGGTTGGCCTTGACCTCACTATGCAGTCCAGGCTGACCTTGACTCGAGGTGATCCTCCTGCCTCAGCCTCCCAAGTACTAGGGTTACAGACCACACCTGGCTTAGATTTTTGATTGCTTTTTTTGTCTACACAAGGCATAGCTAACTAAAGAGACTGATGAGAGGTTTTCCTGCCACTTATCTATATTTGAAGCTTATTTTATGATTTTGTGATTTCATGAGGATTTGAAAGAAGCCTAAAAAGTCTATGTTGTGACATATCCCTCAAGTTTAAATTTTTCTTCCTGTTAAAGTAAAACAGTGCTATTCCCAAGCACACAACTATTTTTATAACTCAGACCAGCAAATTCTTACACACCCACTAAATGAATCCTGAACTCTTTCATGCCCACCCTTGAGCTCAGTCACTCCTTACCTGTATGAGAGAAGGTATCACTGGTGAACTGGTGACTCCAGTTGCTGCGTTGATGGTCTCCACAGCTGCCAGCATCTGGCAGAAATACATCATGTCAGCCACACTGTGAAACGTGTCGTAGAAGGACTCTGCAGTACAAACACACAACAAGGGTAAACCAGCTGACCAGTGCCGACAGAATCACTTTACCCAGGGACTTTAGAGAAGGCAGCACACATCCAGGCCTATTCAAATGCCTGACCTAACCAGGCTGGAGGTGAGCAGCTTCTGGTGAGCAGAAAGTTAGCACATTAACTCAGAGAACAGGATTCCTGGCTTTGTGCCAAGTGAACACAAGCAGTGCCTTGGAGTCACTGTGATGGCCAACACATATCTCCAAACCCCATTTCAGAATGCCCTCAGAGGAGGCAAAACTGCCCCAAATAAAAGGGAATCATTACCCACATCTTTGTAATCTAAACCTTTAGCACTAAGAATCTCTGGCAGAAATTATAGCTGAAAAATTATCACTAATGAAGCAACAATTTATAAAATTAGCCTTCATTCAAAATCTGTTCCCACTTAAGATTCGGCCTGTTGGTCAAATCCAAGTCTTGGTCCAACATTCTTGCCCAGCAATACCCAGCAAATCTTTGAAGGAGGAGGGTACTCCCACGGTGAATGATATTAGTGACAGGACTTCTCAACTGCACAGAAAGACACTGAAGACTGAGGCTCTGGCAAAGCTAGGGCAGGTACCGACCAAAATGTCCCTGTAGGAAGCAGCCTCACAAGAAAACAGTTTAAATGACAACTGAATAAAAAAAAGAAACTTATTACTATTTTTGCAAAAATTATGCAATTCACAGTCCTACTGCGAAGTCAAATGTCAAATCAAGCAAAGTATATGCTGCTGTTTGACTAATTCTTTTCTTCAAGGAATCAATACAAAGGTTACAACTTAAAACTGCAATATGTAAGGCAAAAATTTTATTTTCTTAATTTTAAATCTGACTTTTCAAGACATAATCTCAATCAAAACCTTTTGCTATTTACAGAGAAATACAGGTTACATTTTAAAAGAGGTTCATTTTAAGTGGCAGTTTCCTGGACCAATAATCTTAGAAAAATAAGGATCTCTCATATTTTGTTATTTTTGGTTTTTTTTTTAGATAGGGTCTCTCACTGTGTAGTCCAGGCTGGCCTTGAACTCACTATGTAACCCAGGCTGGCCTTGAATTCACAGCAATCCTCCTGCCTCAGCCTCCCACATGCTGGTATTACAGGCATGCGCCACCATGCCCAGGTCTCATACTTTTGATGTGGAAACTGTGACCTAAAACTTGGCATATGGTAAATTAAAAAAAGGTCTTGTTGCTCTGTCTCTGACTTTATGGGAAATTCATCCTTGTTTCAATTAAAGTATATCCAGTTTCTAACATAATAAAGGATGTTAATGATATTAAAAATGCTTAAAATTAGTACATTTTAAAATAAGATGCATAGTTGTATGTACACTATACTTACCTGCCACACAGGGAAAAGACTGGAAGGATGTGGAAATATTAACAGTAATGGGACAAAGGCTTGTCCACGCCTCCCACATACTCATCTCTACACCTTCTTAAATAAGGACATCACTTCTATAACTAGAAAAGTTTTTCAAAGTGTTTTTCTGATTTTTCTGTAATTATCACTTTTTAATATAATTATAAAAAACATTAATAATGTCACAATGTGTTATGATTCTTTCCTCAGAGCATATTTGCAGAAGTGAAAAATCTAGGCCCATGTTCTCACTTGCTGTCTGGTCAGGCAAAAGCCAAGCAAGCAGCACAAACACGGGGTGCTACTGACTTCAAAGGCAGAGAGCCCTATTTTGGGAGAGTAGACAGCCAAGCTACCGAAAACCAGCCAGCCAGCCCCCAAGTTCCGTACTCGCCTTTTCCCAAGATAAAGAACCGCACTGTCAGGTTAACAAAGATCCAGGAGAATCCCAAGAACTGCACAAAATTGTACATGAACAGGTAGCCTTTCTTCAAGCTTGTCAGTGCTGAAAAGCAAACAAGGAAGGAGGCTGTTAACCCCGCAGTTCTGCGAAAGGGGTGTGCTGGGGCAGACCTGCTCTCCTGCAGCCCCCTCCTACCTGCACCTGAGACCCCACCAGGCATCTGACAGGGTCTCCCAGGTCTCCCAGGCCTGTGCACCTACTCCCACACAGAAATGTGAGAAAATCTATGAGGAGTGGTTTCCCTAGTATGATTTCAGCAGTCTCTCCCACAGCCCGAGAGATGAGAATACAGACTTGACAAACCGGGAAAGACATCACTGGCAAAGAACCACCAAGTGTCTTCAGGGTGTTACAGTGAAGCTCTCAGCTCCCACGCTAGCTATCTTCATGTGATCTATAGTTTCTTATTTTCTGGATTTCTTTAGGGTCCAGGGTAAACCAGCTCAAAGAGACAGAAACAGTGAGTGAAAATCAATAACCCTACTATTAAGTCATATGGTATATCCAATCCTTGATCATTCAGAACACCTGCCATGTGCCAGGTCCTGGGAGGACACTCAGAGGGCATAGAGTCACGGAGAACGCACTGCTACCCTGCAGGAGCCCACACCACAATGGCCACACCACAGCTGCAGGGGATGAGCAAAGGCATGCGAGACTGTCAAGGTAAAAACACCTGACATGAGGCCAGGGACAGACAGGCCTGTGTGGACATGATGCCCTCCAACCTAGCCCCAACAGGAAAGCAGGATGAGGACAAAACCACAGAGGGACATTGTCCAGCTACCAGGCAGCAAACTGAGGGTGCAGATTCTGTGTGCAGTGAGGGTTCACCAAGGGTCAGCCAATTACGGAGTTAAGGAAGTAAGGAGCTTAGAGAGCCAGCAGGGTCAGTGGAGGGGGAAGGAAAGGGCAGGTGACAAGGGGAGAGCCAAGTTGCTCCGGTCTGGTCGCAGCACACCTGCTCTGCCCGCAGACAAATCACTCGGGTACCCGCCTGGCGCTGACATCCTTGCCATGGGGCAGTGCACGCAATCAGAGATAGCCTGGGCCTAAAGTGTCACTTCAGCAACATTTAACTACATTTTTTTTTCTTCAGAATCACAAAAAAATATATGTGTTCTCATCAGGAACAAGGTCTTTTATCAAGACACTTTCTGAGCCAGGTGGCACACACCTGTAATCCTAGCACTTAGGAGGCTACAAGTTCGAGGCCAGCCTGGGCTACACAGTGAGTTCAACACGTCTGCATTACATGGCAAGACCATGTCTCAAAAAACAAAACAAAACAAAACAAAAAAAGGAAGAAACTTTATGAATTTCAGTAAAATGGCCAAAGCTTTCTCTAATGTCCTAAAAATCTATATGTAAAAATTTTTACATCTCTAAAATTTATTCCTTTAAAAAATTAATTTAAAAACATTAAGTCTCTAGGTGGCCTTTTCATATTGTTAATCTCTAACTCCACTAATCTCCCTTCTGCTTTTCTAAAGGAATATTTCTCTAAATTAGTGGCTACAGAAAAAAGATGCTTACAAAACTCTTTGGAAACAAACTTACTTAGACCCTCAGTGCATACAATACACAACAGGGCTGCCTGACTGCAGAGCAGTCTATGGGTGTGACCTGCCCCTCCAGAACCCCTGGGGTACCACAGTACATGGTTTGAAAACTAACACTCTAAAACTTTCTTGTTCCTCCTTATGGCATATCAGACAAATATGCGCTAACAGAACTTGGGAAAAAAGCTCATCTCAGGACCCAGGACCCAACAGAGCCCATTTCACACTGCTCATCAGGGCCAGCGTTTCACAGATCCATGTGATCCTCCATATGTGTGCACTGCACGTGGTCCTGGGAAGCCTCAGCTGGCTCTGCCCCAGAGGCTGCCGCAGCACTCTACATGCAAAGTGCACTCAGCAGACAGCGCCCAATTTTACCTTACTAGGCCACCCAGAAGATAATACACTCACTCACTAAGCTTCTGCCCAGAAGTGGCTGGCCAGAGAGAAACACAGTTGGGTTTCTAAAAAGTTCATGAACAGCAGAACTCTACAGAACACCATCCACCTGGGCATCTGACAACTGCACCTATCTCTGGCTTCCCATGTGGTTGTGTGTAGGTTAAGGAATGGACATAAAAGATTTCTTGTGAACTGACCTGCCCTGCTCACTCTCCTGCCACACACATGCATCATATCCCACCTCCATCACTACCAGTATCACTCAGCAGCAGAGGCAACTTACTTTCAGGGGAGCCTTGGCTTTCTAGCCGTAGTTTATTCAGCCGCTCTTCTTCCTGGAATTTAGACAAATTTCCCATTGGAATTCCCATGCTGGCAAAAGCCTATGTGCTGGGTCAACACACTGACTCCTTGGAAGCCACCCCACCTACCGTGTCCAGCATCCCAATGAGAAAATACCCCAGCTTGTGGTACTAAACAAGCCTCACTTTTCTTTGCTGGATGTGCACCCGAAACCACTCTGCTGCCTTCCAAACTGCCTGCTTCCAAGCAGGCAACCTTGGGATCTCAGAGCTAGCAAATCCACAAGATTTGTCACAGCCACAGAAACAAGGGAGAAGCTGAAGGCAGGAAGCGGACAACTGTTTTATTTTTTAAGACTTCTAGATTTTTTTGATATATCTCCAGAAGCTAAGATTATATCCAACATAAGAACTCAAATTTAGCTTAAGATAGATACAGATGGGCATATATAGAAACATTTGTAAGAATACGAAACACTATTTAAAAAAAAAAAAAAAAAAAGCTCCTTGGAGAAATGGCTGTTTGAGTTAGAGCAAGAGATATATGAGATATGCCCAGGGCAGTTTATATATGGTAGTGCCAGAAAGGAAGAGCTTTAAAAACTAAAAAAAGATCAGGCATGGTGGTACATGCCTATAATCCCAGCACCAGGAAGGCTGAGGCAGGAAGACTCCCTCTAATTCAAGGCCAGCCTTGAGTTACCTATTGAGTTCAAGTTTGACCACACAGCAAAAACCCTGTATCAATCAATCAATCAATCAATCAATCAATCAGGGGCCAGGGATTTAGCTCAGCAGGCATAAGCGCCTGCCTTGCAAGTGTGCGGTCATGAGTTCAATCCCTGGTACCAATAAAAAAAATCAATCAATGCCCTGTAATAATGGAGCTTTTTCCAGAAAGACCAAGAACCAAGTGGAAGGGCTCTCACTGGCCAAAACTGAAACAAAAGAGATTATAATTCAGAGTACAAAATAAATATTCATGATCTAAACAAACACATGGACCCTGACCCCCTGCTCCTTTGATGTGAGCTATGCAGAGTGACTCCCTTCCTATTCCTAAGAGTACAATAAGAAAAGGGGTGAGGTGATGGGGAGAGGCTTAACACACATCACTTCAGCCAGCTAATCCCAGATGAATCTCCACAGCAATACATCATGTAAACTGTATGCACCTTGACAGGATGTGGTAAGAACGGAGCTTCACCTCTGGGGCCTTCCTCCCCAAAACCCATTACCCTTCCATTCATCATAACAAAGAATCCAGCAAATTCCAACTGAGACAAAATTCGCATCAGTACTTCTCTACAATTATGTTGTGGGGTCTTTAAATGAATCTGTCACTCTGTTGCTATCCTATCCCAAAGTGAGAGGAAACTCAAGTGGCCCAAGTAACTTGGGGTCCTCAAGATCTGTCTCCAGTGGCCATGCCCCAGAGTCTTTGCTAACCTTGGCTCTGAGCTCCATTTCTGCATCAGATTCATCCAGCCATCGATCGAAGTCAGGGGCCAAGAACAACGGGCGCTTCTCCTGCTTGGTGAGTCGTTCCCACCAGTGACTCACCTTCTTCTGCACTGTAATGTTTACCTGCCTCTGGGTCAGTTTGTAAACCGGCTAGGAGAGAAGGTGAGAAGGTGAGACAGCCTCCCACACCCCCTCCAAGTGCCCCGTGCATAGCTGCATAGCTTGCTCATGCCCTTCCTCCTCTGGCCCTGCAAGCCTGACACACACACAGTATCCAGACCAAGGGCTGGCATGGAGGAGGACAGGGAAAAACAGCGGGGTATTTCTCTGACATTCTTCCAGCTCTTTCTTTCTCTCCTGGCACCTCCGTCTCCAAGCCAAGCCTCATGACAGGTTCTCTGCCCCTTGTACTGGTGCTGACAAATGTTCTTGAAACAGGGAACCTACACAAGGTCAGTAAACTCTCATCCCTAGAGCTAAGAAACTGAATCACACCATCCACGGTTTCCTTCCCTCTGTTAAAGAAGCTTCCTCAGGTCCTTAAGGAGGGAAAACTTCAATTACCTCCCATCCCTCTTCCTAAAGCCCAGCTGCCTTAGCCCCGTCTGCTTCCTATCTTCTCCCTAACCCTACGGCAAAACCACATGAATGCAACCCTGGCATGGGCTTCAAGCACCCCAGCAACTCTGCTCTCAGTGGGTGCTACTCTCTCGTGTCATCACTGAGATCAGAGGACAGAACTGCAAGGGACCGTAGGGGTCACTTCATTCAACAAAGAAGAACATAAAACTCAAAGAAGTACTTTGCTCAGGTTCACACTGCTAACAGGTGAAGCCTATTCAGCTCAGCTTCTCTGACTTTCCCATTCCTCTGCATCTTGCAGCTAAATTTGGGGCTCTGTTCCCTATAAAAAAAAAAACACATAGTTTCATTCCCCTTTGCTTGTCATCGTCTCCTCCAGACCTCAGCTCCTCACCTCACTAGCTATTGGTTATTTGTTTCCTGAAATGGAAAAGGAAAGTGAGAAGGAAAAGAACATACCTCTGGCTTCACGAGGTCTAAGAACTCCAAATGAAATTCATAGACATTGTCTCCTTTGGCACCGTGGCCCTGCGCTATAAAGAAAGAAAATGTCAGTTACCATGAACTGGAGCAGAGCAAGGCCACCCAAGCTTGGTACAAGTCTTTTGATAAGTATGCTACTATTAATGGTTGTTGGTAAAATGTGTGGGAATTTGTGAGCACAGAGCCAGATAAGCCAAACCCTGGACTAAAAGTTTATCTCCATATATCCTTTGACACTAAGTTCTAGACTATTTATTTAATCTTCCAGTGCTGCCTGGATAACTGATGGGCAAGAAAAAGAATATAAAAGGCAAAGCCAAAGGTACCTCATAGATATAAATTTACTGGTTCTAAATCTGGGTAACAGAAAAGCCAGGTGGGTGCACCACCCTGGCTGTGGTGAGGGAAGCTGAAGGCCGCAGGGGTGCTGGGCCTCCCAAAGCCGGCTCTGAATCCAGCACCTCCCACCCAGGGCAAGCATGGAGCAGAAGCTGACTTCCCTCTGGTGCATCCCAAAGGAGAAAACAGAAACACAGAACCAGGAGGACAGTCCCTGCTCTGGCCTTCCCCCACCCGATGCCTCCGCAAGGCTACCTCCCAAATCAACAGGGGAGGGGGCGGTCCAAGGTGCCAGGGTCTGCCTGAGGCAGCAGCTGCTACTGCACATCCCTTTTGCCCGCCCTCTGCTTCATCTACCACTTGGTTTCAGCCTGGGATTCTCTTCCTCATCTGATCCTATGTGTGCTTTGAGTGGCTGTTATTACATGAACTCCTTAAGGTGGGACAGTCTGTAAGCTCTAAGTGGCAAACTACACCTTGATTGCTTAAACTTCCTTTCAAACACATACACAGTGGTTCGGTGCATATAATATTTGGTTGCATCCAGAATTGTGGGATGAATTAAATACATCAACCAAGGTACCACTGTATTTCTCGAAAAGCCTAAGCTGCTACCACCACTATACTCATCTTGAAAAGCAGACACAATGCCAGACTGTGCTTCCTTGGCAACCCTTTAGAAGTAGCATCCTACTCAAAGAAGCAACTTCTCTCCAATGAGCCCAGGAGTGGAGAGGGCAGGCGAGTGTACTCCACAGGGTGACAATGAATCAAAGCCACCCACCAAGCAAGGGAGTAGCCTGCCACAAGCAGAGGACAGAAGAGATGCAGGGGCAATCAGACAATCTGCGCCTGCCGGAGACGAAAGACATGGGCCACAGTGTTGCCCAAACTGGTCTGCAAAAGAGTTATCGGGAAACTATGGTCTCATCAAACCAATTTCGGCTTCTTGTGTTCATTATCGTTTTTTTTTTGTACTGGGGATTGAACTCATGATCTTGCACTTGATTATAATGCTGAGCTAAATCCCCAGCCCCATTATCATTTTTAAAAGCAACAGATCATGCACTCTTTAGTCCTGCTGTTACAGGCAGCTGAGTTAGTTAGAAATCTTATAGGCAGGCAGACAGGGCTGGGTCCTCAAAGGAGCCAGTGCAGAAGTTCAGATACCTTGCAGCCTTGGAAGAGACAATCACCTCCTGCTGTGGGCCAGATCTCAAGACAAAAGGCAAAGCAAATACAACCACATATCCTAAGGATCCACAGCCCAAATAGTTTTCCATCACCCAGAGGAAGTCAGGAGTCAGCCTCCCACCCGGTACAGGAAGGGTCACTGCTGTGAAGCAGGCGCGCTTACTACACCCCATCTGCTCCTAATTTAATCAGTTTTACCTGAGCAATTAATCTTATTGATTGACACAGTTCTGTCCCACCTTATGCCCACCCTGTGAATTCCCATTTTTCCCCACCTTTGACCCATCTAACTTCATGATTTTTGCTCTATTAAAGTCCCTAGAAAAGATTAAGTCCCTGGCAACCCACTCAAGACCCTTTCTGTTGCTCAGAAGCTTTCTTTCTCTCAATAAATATATTCCACTATTAATCTCCACTGTTCCTAAAATTCATTCTTCGATTTTAGAGAACCCAAACCCATACTGGACATTGAGTAGGTCGGGAGTTTCATTCCCCTGTATCACTGCCACACAAGCTCAGTGGCTGTGTGTATCCTGTGGTCACAGGTGCAGCAGAGACCAGCATCGTTCAAAGGGACCACATTTAATACTTTGAGTTTCTCGGTCTAAGTCTGCAAACCCCGAAAGGCCTGTGACCATATTCTCAGGTGACTGCGGGTCAGAGAGACAGGTAATAATCTAGCACTTTCCCTTTCTAGGACCTGATGAGTCACTAACTTGTCTAAGATAGTGGCAGATTTCAAGACAAAAGGTAGATCTCCGGATTTCTAGCCCAGGATTCTACCTCCTAGCACCTACAGTCTTTCCAAAAGGAAAGCAGGGCTTTATTCAAGTTCTTTGAATTTTCTAATCATATTTTCTTTTTTCTTTCTCTCTTTCTCTCTCTCTCTCTCTCTCTCTCTCTCTCTCTCTCTCTCTTTCTTTCTTTCTTTCTTTCTTTCTTTCTTTCTTTCTTTCTTTCTTTCTTTCTTTTGATAATTGAACTCAGGACCTTGCACTTGCCAGGCAGACACTGAGCTATATCCCCAGCCACCTCCATCATATTTTCAAACAATTAAGTTTATTGCCTGGAGTCTCAAAGGGCTGAACATCAATAAAAAGTGAGTTACATGAAAAGCAAGGAAACCGGCCCAGCCTCTTCCCTTGGAGAGCTGCAGGGTGTGCCTGGGGACTGACCTTTGAAATGCAGCACGTTTTCAGTGATGCTGATGGCAGGGTTCTGTGAAAAGAGATAAGGACAGGAGAAAGCATTTTACTTTATTTTTATTTATTTTTTTTTTCAAATCCATTTTATTTCAAAGAGGAAAAAAATACTTCAAAACATGTCAAGTAGGGGGCAACAAGGGTACATACATTGCGCATTGTTAATCCCAAACCATTCACCCAGAGCACGACACATCAGCATTCAATCATCTGAACAATACCAGTGCAAACTTTTCTCTTCCCTGAATTCAGAGAAATCGGTAGTATAACTTTTATAACTATCTTAACTATTTTTATATGCATCATATACATGTTGTCTCTTCCAGCTTCTCATGCTAGTGAGACAGTACACTGTTTACACACGTGTGTCTGATGTATTTCACTTAGGAGTATGGCCTCAAGTTGCATCCATTTACCTATAAAGTCTCCAGTTTATTGTTATAGAAGGTATTTCAATGAGCAGATGGTGAAATTAAACCAGGAGCGTCTTCTCCTCCTAGCCTGGGTCTCCCAGGGAGGCGGCTTAGTCACAGCTCTGCAGGTCTTTCTGTGCCTGTCTGCACCAGTCTGAGACTGTGGGCCCCGCCTGGGAACTGAATCAGCCCATTCTGAAAACGGCACATCAGGCCAGGGCTGCCAAGGTACTATGGGGAAATAAACACACAGGTCTCTGAGGCTCATTCCGTGAGATGCACTACAGAAAAACCTAGTGGAACTGGTGAGTCACTTGCCACGAGAAGATTTTATCAGTGAATAAGGAAAAGACACTCAAGATGGCAGTAAAAGCAGAAAAGAGAGCATGGTGTGAATGGACCGGTGGGAAAGCTACACCAAGGGGGAGGCCTGGACTACAACCCAAAGGCACACAATTCCAACAGGCTGGGGTTTCACCCAGCTCCAGAGCCGCAGCACCCTGTAGTCCTCACTCAGCCCCAGGCACTGCACTCTCAAAAAGCCCCAACAAAACCCTAACCAGAAGAGATCAGAATTCTCCAGATTATTCATTTATTTCCGGAAGGCTGCTACAGATCTTTAACAGCATGATTTAGAGTGAAATTACTTCACACTTTTTTCCAGTGGGTGAGAAACGGTGAGCCAAAACAAACCTTTTCTCTTTATGGGCTCATTACTCCAGGCGTTCTGTTTCAGTAATGAAAAACTGACCAACACAGGAAACAACAGCATGGCTTTTGGGGTGAGATCAATGATGGCAAAATCTTTTAGAATTTTCAGTGATAACAAACACCTGACTGCACACACATGCCTGGGTTTGCTACCACTGGGTTAGAGGACAGTGGCACTGCAGCTTTACACAAGCCTCTCGCATACTCGTTCTGGGGGAAGACAAACCACACATTGTGAGAACACTCAAGAATTCACATGTGGGCCCCAAACTGCCAACACAGTAAGACATCCTTGATGGGTACACACCAAAGCACCCTACAAAGTCAGCAATAGCTAACACCTGCCTACAACCTCAGAAGGGAGTCCAAGCAGAACAACCCTTAAGCTCTTGCTAAAGTCCTGATCCAACAACAATATTATTGTTTTAAAGCAATACATATGGAGTGACTTGTTATGGAGCAATATTTGCTTCTTCAAGTTTGGCACAACTCCATGAAGCAAGCTGAAACTCAAGTCTTCCTTACACAAAATTAAATTTGAGGGCTACAAGGATATTGGGTTTTTATCTCTTTGATTAAAATTATCTTTGTTTTTTTAAGACTTTATTTCACCTAGATGAAATGAAATCTATTTACAAACTTATTTAATATTGATATTCTTTTAATTTTTTGAGATGGATCTCACTGTTGCCCAGGTAAGCCTTGAACTCCTGGGCTCAAACAATTTTCCTGCCTCAGCCTCTCAAATATTGAGACTACAGTCTCATGACACTGTTCCCAGCTACTCTCTCAACTTTTTAAGGTCTGTTACTTGTATGGTTATGTCTTCTGTTTCACCGCAGATATGTTTTGTGCCTTAATTTTATCAAGAGACCAGACTTCTATTTGCTATTTATGTTCTTATCTTCATTATTTCCTCTCTCGAGTTCTTGGGAAAATTTGCATTTTTCTCCCTGAATTTCATGAAAGACATTCAGAGGTCATTAAGCTTTAGACTTTATTCTTTTGTAGTGGAAGTATTTATGAGTATAAATTTCCTGCCAGATTCTACTCTGGCTGTATCTCTCGGGCTCTGAATGTAGTATTTTCATTTTCATTCGGTGTATAGTACGCTCTAATTTCCACAGTTATTTTCTCTTTGAAACATGGGTTGAGAAGTGTTTACACATGAGATTTTCTAGATATCATTATGTTAATATATGGTACCTTGGTTCACAACTCTTTTGTTTGTAATCAATTGGTTTGCAAACAGCATTTAGCAAAATTTTGTTTTTGTTTGCATACTTTTCATCAGGTGACCTTCACAACTGCAACTATCTTTCCCACACAAACACAAACATGGCCATCTTTTCAGAAATCATAGAACAAATTAGGTTTGTGAACCAAGGTACCACTGTAACTACCTCAAATGCATGAGATCAGAGAACATACTCTGAGACTTAAGTCCTTTCCAGTTCATGGAGACTTGCTCTAGGAAACAATATTTAGCCAACTTTAGAAACTGTTCTGTGTAAATTTAAAAAGAATGTCTGAGTGGTTGGATGTAGTTTTTCTATATATGTACACTGGGTTTGCTGCTATTAACTAGTTTACATAATTTATATCCTTACTGAATTTTATCTTCTTATTCTATTTATTTCTGAGAAATCAACACTATTTTACATTTTTCCACTTTTGTTAATTCACACATTATCAAGACTTTGTTACTAAGTGCATATAACTTTAATATGATTATATGTACCTGCTGGGTGCAGCATACACACCTGTTGTCAAAGCATTTGGGAGGCCAAGGCAGGAGGATCAACATGAGTTCCAGGCCAGCATGGGCTACATAGTGATTTCAAAGCCAGTCTGAACTTCCTGGTACACTGAAATCTTTATCATTATGAACTGAGCTTTTAGTTTCTGAAAAATGCACTTTGCCTAAAATTCTATTTTATCTGATACAATTTCTACACCAGAGCATTTGCTACCAGGCACCAAGGGATCCTACTAGTTGCAACAACCACTTAAAAAAAAAAAAAAAAAAATTCATGGCTTGAGGGGTTTGGATTTCCTAAATTGTGTAGACTGGAGCTGCATAACCTTTTACAAACCAAGTGATCATTTTAACTTCTCAAGGGCTTTTTCTTCTATTTTCTCAGCAACCAAGGATAGGGGTCAGTGAGTTTATGTCTAGTTAACCCTAACCATATAGCCTCCTGAAGTACAGTATCTACAAGGAAGATGGTCTCCTAATACATGTCTCAACTTCAGCAGGTCCTGGGCTTTGGTCTTACTTCTAATCCCCTGTACCTTATGGGCTTCCGAAACCAAAGTGCAAGTTCATTTAGTCAAGTAAATGTTCTAAAGGCAAAACAGCTGCTGAGTTAGCTTATTTGAGTTCTTTCATTTCTACCTGTTGGCTTTTCAGTGTTTTTATTCGATACTCTTAATTGTTAACAGGCTGACATTTTACTAGACTATTATGCCTTTGCTTATAAAAAGAGAAACGGGGTACTAGGTTCAGCAGTGCATATACTAAAAAGAGCAATGGGTGTGGGAAAGGGAAAAGGGTGGCTCTGAAGTCAGCCGGCACTGGATTCCTATTTTAGTTATATCATTTTTATTTCTATCCTTGGCTTTCCAATCTGTAGGTGTTATCACTTTAATAAAACCACTTACTTTGCAAGACTGTTCTGAGAATTAAATTAGAATAATATAGAGAGTATGGGAACTTATCAGCACTCATCTTCCTTGGGCTAAATGTCCTTCTAAGCTCCCATGACAGCTGGACACTACCTTTCCAAGTCCAGGTCAAATGTCAATTCCTCTTTCCTCTTCCTCACCTCCACCAGCAGAATTAATAGCTTCCTACTACTCTGCAATCTTTATTATAACGTATTACACTGCAGTCACTGTTTATTGGGGCACCTGCTCCCACGAGAGTTCTGCCACAGCAGGGACTGTCTCTTCATCTCTATCCTTATTGTCTTAATAACTGTTTAGGGAACTGAGTTAAATCAATTAACTTCCATTCTTGTAAGTTCTGACATAACTATAAAGAATTCAATGAACTTTCTGCTACCTAATCTTTGCGACCTAGGACTTTTTCGCATCCAGATCATTAGTATTCATTTTTCTTGTGTGTGATTATTCTATGTGTAAAACAGTTAATGCAGCAGACCTATTGCCAGGTGTTATCCCAACACTCTAAGAGCCTGAGGCAGAAGAGTAGCAAGTTCAAACCCAGCCTGGGCAACTTAGTGACCTAGCAAAACCCTGTCTCAACATAAAAAATTTAAAAAGTAGTGGGACTCAGAAGGAACTGAATATAGTCCCTAATACATTCAATCAATCAGTCAATCAATCATCAGATCTAGGGATGCAATCTTCAAAAGCACCCACTTCCAAGATCAGCCAAGATGGCAAATGAAAATCTGGCTGTCATCCATCTCTAAGCAATGAAGTGGTTCCCATGTCTAGACCGTGCAAGGTGATCTGTGGCAAGTATCATCTTCCTTCTGAGGAGGCTGGGACTCTGGTATGTGGTAGGCAGAAGTTACCTGAGTAATCAGCCCTCAAAACCTATGGGTAAACCTCTAACAGCTTCTCTGGGCAGCCACATTACACAAGCATTATTGCTGATTTTTGTTGTTGCTGCTGTTGTTGGTTGTTCTTTATTTTGTTTTGGCTAGAGAAAGAACATGGGTTTTCTTTTTAAATCTGTTCTATTAAAATCTGTTATCATACTTGTTCTTTTGAAGTTTCAATTGTCACAAGTTTGGCAAATAAAAAATCCCTTCAAAGTAGCTCCGGTGTTGTCCTGACATGACCTTGGATCCTTCAAGAATGTCATGTTTTCTGTGGCACAGACATGGGATAATCAGCCATTTCTTCAAGAAGCCTGAGCTACTTTCATGGGGAACAGTCATTTAGAAGCCATTGTCTAGACACATGGAGGTGTTTACGCAAGTGTTCATCTTTTAGTGGTCTGGCCAGGAATTTTAAAAATCATGATGTCACACTGAAATTTCCAATTCAAATTTACTACTACAGAACTTCTCTTTACCTTTTATTATTTAATATTTCCATCTCTTCCAGTAAAACCTTGGTTCCTAACAACCTTAATACATTTATTTGTTTCATCCTTAAAAAAGTTTTAAGCCAGGTGTGATAGCATACGCCTGTAATCTCAGCTGTCTGGGAAGCTGAGGCAGGAGGACCACAAGTTCAAGCAATTTTAGCAAGACCCTGTCTCAAAATTTAAAAAACAGGCTTGGAGGCCAGGCGTTGGTGGTACACAACTGTAATCCCAGCACCCAGGAGACTGAGGCAAGAGGACCCCTGTGAGTTCCAGGTCTTGGGCTACAAAGTGAGTACAGAGCCAGCCTGCTTGTCTCAAAACACAAAACAGAAAAGAGCTGGGAATGTAGCTTGTTACAAAGGCCTTGCTTCAATCCCTAGAAATGAAAGAAAAAACAAAAAAAAACTTCATTATTGGAATATTTTTACTAGTAAGAAACCTAATTCTAATATTTGAGGTTTTTTTGTTTGTTTGGTTTTTGGTCTTTAGACTGTATTGTAAAGAAACTATATTCAAATGTTATTTATTTGTATGATTAGGTATTTATACCCTCTTGATTCGGTTTATAATTAAAATTTTGGGGGGTCTTTTTGAGACAGGGTTTTACTACAAAGTTAAGGCTGGCCTTGAACTACTCCGTATGTAGCCCAGGCTGGCCTGGGACTCTCAGATATCCTCCTGCCTCAGCCTGCGGAATGCTGGGATTACAGGCCTGCGATACCACACCCAGCCAAATCCACAATACTTTTTAGAGCCTGTTGAAAAATTTTTTGGTTTTATTAATTTTTAATATGAATTACCACCAAGTACTTTCCACCTAAAGATTTTACAGTAGCTGTTCTTTCCCTAAAATATTCATACCCCACCAGGTCACACACTCTAGTTTTAAATCAAATGCTACCTCCTCCTAGGCCTTCCCTGACTGCCAAATCTAAATTTGTTCTCATACTTTCCCTTCCCTCAGACATCAATTCCAGCCCCCTGTCTGAGAGCTCACATGTTCCCATGGGGTGTTCTCGGTTGAAATAAGCAGTAAATCCAATTGAACTACAAAGTGCTGCTGCTTGGACAGCACTGGCAGTGTGAGTAAGACAAGAAGAACCTTTTGGGGGCTGGGGATTTAGCTCAGTGGCTTAAGCGCCTGCTTGGCAAGCATGAGGTCGTGGGTTTGATCCCTGGTACCAAAAAAAAGAAGAACCTTTCAATAAGTAAAAAATAGGCATGGTGGTGCACGCCTGTAATCCCAGCACTTTGGAGTCTGAGGTAGGAGGATCATCTCAAATTTGGTGCCAGCCTGAGCTACATAATTGGCTCAAGGCAAGCCTCCACTACAAAGTGAGACCTTGTCTCAAAAAAAAAAAAAAAAATTTAAAGTAATAAGCAAGCCTGTGTCATAGTTTAAACAGCAGCAATTTTTGTTTTTTGCCTTCATGGCACATAAAATAATGATGCATTTTACAATCAAGTGTAATATACAAAAAAAAAAAATCTATTTTAAGCTTCAACTACTGCCCTGACTCTGTGCTTGTACAGCCGCCCAACCAGTCCCCATTTCGACATGGACACTGTTTAAAACAAGTCTCAAACTAAAAAGTCCTAAAGAGGACTCTCAATTTTGGCTGCTACAGATTGTCCATGCTTAGCTATTTCAGCAAACTACCACCATCTGCTCTCTGCCAGAGCCAAAATTTTAAGACTCATTATTGGTGATTTCCTCTCCCTCCTTTCCCTACACCAAATCGATCAAGGTCTGACAATTATATATTCCTCTCCAAATACACTTCCAATCCGCCCATGGCTCTCCCCCTCCACTGTCACCTCCAGGCCAAGCACCCTACCTCCTACCCACTCTACTGTCTCAACCTCCTGAAACTGTCTTCCGGGTTTCGCTTCTACTTCTTTATAATCCACAGAGCAGCCACACTCGTCTTTGTTTTAAAATACAGATCCTAAAACATCACCCGCCTGGTTAAAACTCTTCCTTTCCCATTGCTCATTCAATAAAATCCAAGCTCCCTCGCTTAGCAACACGACTTTCTGTGACCTACATCTTGAGAACCCCTCCAAACACATCTCTCACTCACTCACTACACTCCCGACATACTAATGTCCCCTCTCTCCCTGTTGCACCCCAGCCTGTCTTTAATCTGTGTGCTTGTTAGACTGTTCTACCCCAGCTAGTCTGCTTTCGCAGGAGAGGAAACCCAGGGTCTGGCATGCTAAGCACGCACTCCCCAAGGCACTCGGCCCCAGCCCCAGCCCACCTTCCAGCTGCACTTGGCTCAGCCTCAAGGACTCTTCCATGGCAGAGCACTTATCTGGGTAACTGTGTGACTTACTCACCTCCTGTCTGTCTCCCTTGACCTGAAGGTACCACCTTACACACACTGCGCACCATTGCACATACAGCACTTGGCCTATGCTTGAACCACTCACAGCAAGCGCTTCACTGTTATGCATCAGTTTTCTCCCTTTGGGAGTGTTTTCATACGGTGTTAATAGTAAAATACGGTTTAGACTTAGTGACTTTTTATTATCAAATATTCCAACCAATCAGCCAGACATCAGAAAACAAAGCGAACACCACCACATGAGCCTCTTGTGCAATAGCATTTCGCTTGATTCACCTTAGATTTTTAAGAGATTAAGTAGAGGGATGTAACTACACAATTCCTTGGTCGGCTGCCCTCGCTCCTCTGGCCCAAGCTCATCCTGGGAGTTGGCTGCTAGAGTTAAGCTGACCACACCCACTGGACATCTCCGTCCACTTACAACAATACACAGTCTCATTTCCCATGTCACAGAAATGGCTTCATCATGCTTATACCTTCCTTTCCACCTGAGATACAGGGCTTCTAAGGTTTAACTTTATACAGGTGGTCCTGCCTGTCTCAGGGTGCCAGGATCAATCTGCCACAATCTACCCACTCTGCTGATAAAAATGAAAGGCTGGCAATTCTGTGTTGGAATGAACACAACATCCTCCAAGTCACTGCGTATGTACAGCTTCCACTGGACCAGAAAGCATCCCCACTGTCTCCCTTGTCCATCATCCTGTGTGCTGCACAAGTAAGTCTGGCTGCCAGCCGGCCTCGCCAACAGGTGGTATTTGGACTTCTTCATTCTTCCCAAGCTAAAGAGGATCCTATCGTTCCAGTTTACATCCCCTGATTATAATGAAATTACCCATCTTTTCAGGTTGATTAGCCATTTTTTGTTTCCTTTTACTCTGACCTGTTTCTACCTTTTTTCCACTGGATAATATACCTTTGTAAAAATTTATTCTTCTGTAAGTTTTTTAAATGGTCAAATTAATACCAGATATGGTGCTATATACCTGTAATCCCAGCACTCTGGGAGGCAGAGGCAGAAAGATTGCAAATTCAAGTCCAGCCTGGGCAAATTTAACAACCTAGCAAGACCATCTCTCAAAATAAAATACAGGGCTGGGGATTTAGCTCAGTGGCACAAGCACCTGCCTGGCAAGTGCAAGGTCACAGTTCAATCCCCAGCACTGCAAAAATAAGTAATAACATAAAATAAAATAAAATATAAAAAAGAGCTAGAGGTGCAATTCAGCACAAAGACCCTGGGTTCAATCCCCAGTACCACGAAAAAAAAAAAAAAAATCAAGACCCTTGCTGTTAGTGATACACATTGCACATACACTTCTCACATTTGCCTTGTCTATCTTTTTCTTTAGTGTTTTAAGACATTCTTCCCTGTAAGAATATCATGAAGATAGCCTCTTGTATTTCCTTTTAATTGTTGTACCTTATGCATTCAGGTCATGAAGTGTCCTGAAACTGATTTTTGTGGATGGCATAAAGCCGCATCTCACTTTATCTTTCTGCCCTTGGATTATTACCAAGTGCTCCGATCCAACTTCCTGCCTGGTTCACTGGCTCTCCATTCATGTGTCAGGCCACCTTGATCATTCAATAAATTCTTACACAGGTAGGTCTGCCAAGAGACTCCACCTATCTCGCTGTTTTTTGTGTCTATCCCTCTCACCTAAGATTTAGTATTATAATAACCCCTACACTTAAAAAAACCTGGTACAATTTACCAAGCACTTTCAAACCCATTACCCAACTCGAACTTCAAAACAGTTCTGTCAGTCAGGCATTACTACTCACATTTATTCGAATGCAGACACAGAGGCCCAGAAAGTTAAGCAAATTATCCCTGCTCACAGACAGCAAGAGAAAGAACTAGGACCCCATCTCTCACCCTTAGTGCCTCCTCCTCCCTCCTGTCAGGAAGAACAAGGACAGTATCTCTTGGATGGCTCTCACACCAAGCTACAGATTTCATCACAAAACGGATAAAAACCGCCATAAATGAGCAAATGCTCCAACATGTATGGTTGCTGGGACACAGCTAGGTACGATGGCCACCTGGAATATAAACTCGAGAGAAAAGAAACCTTATCCCAACTGCCTCTTTCTTCTGGGCTCCTCAAGTAAAGACAAGGCCAGCACTTGCAGCTGGGCTATGTTGTTCTCCTATGGGACATAAACTATCTCACAGAACACCAATCTCAGACAATATCACTCTGTAACCTTGATAAAGGATTATGAAACCCGTTTTGTACTTTGATGAGTTTACAGATTAACACACGCTAAACATTATGCCAGCCACAAATACCGATCAATCTCTCCCCCTTACCCCACCCCCCAGCCAAAGTACAATTTTTCTGCCATTTAAGTTTCAATGCTCTGCCAGTCCTTTCTCCTCCTTACAGATAAGATTCTCTTTTCTTTTTTTTTAAAGTTTTTTATCGGTACCAGGGATCGAACTCACAACCACGTACTTGCAAGGCAGGCACTTATGCCGCTGAGCTAAATCCCCAGCCCCACAGATTAAGAGTCTCAAAATGGGGGCATGGCAGTATAGTCCTGTAATCCTGGCATTCTGGGAGGCTAAAGCAGGGTAACTTCAAGACCCAGCTTGGACAACTTAGCAACTTGGTGAGACCCTGTCTCAGAATGAAAACAAAATTTTTAAAAAGATTGGCATGAGCTGAATATGATGGCACATGTCCCAGCAGTCAGGAGGCTGAGGCAGGAGGACTGCTGCAAGTTTGAGGCCAGCCTAGGCTACACAGTGAGTCCAGTCCAGCCCAAACTACATAGCAAGATCCTATTGCAAAAAAAAAAGGTTGGCAAAGGCCCTGAGTTGAATCTCCAGGACCACCATCCACCCCTGCCAAAAATTATCAAACAGCCAATGAGCAGAATTACTCTGCTTTCTGACATCTACAATGAAGGCCCACTCCCTTAACGCCCCCCCAATCTCTAATGCCCAAATCTGATAATCCATTCTAACACCCTCTTAATGAGGCACCCCACAGCTCCCCAGGTAGTATGCTCTCCTGGCTGCAGAGCGTATGAATGCTACACTCAGCCCACTGAACCACAGCTGTGTTCCTGACGTTTGCTGGTTGTAGTACATTAGCATTGTATGAGTCAGATATTACAAATACCAGTATCTAACAGTCTCTACCTTTCTCTTTCTACAAAGTTCTCTTACTATCTGAAGGGCAAAAATATTCCTCATTTCTGGAAGCCACATCTAAATGACAGCAAGGTTAAGAAATTCCTTTAACACCAGATACTGGGTTCAACATCCAACTCCAAGTTCAGTAATACACACACTCATGAAAAAAATCTTTGTTTTTATGTGATAATTTTCCTTCTAGAAGTAAACCCTGGGGAGCTTGGGTCTGTGACTCATCTTTGTAAATTTGTGGTATCTTACATGCATCAGTTCTTTTGTGAATGGTACTGATAGGCTATTAAACTAATGATGGTTGAAATGAATGCCTGAATGCCTCAGAATTATAGATAACTACCTCAAAAAAAAAAAAAAATCAAACCTCACCGAGGACCAAAAAAAAACCTTACAGTATTTTTCTGCAAAAATCTTAAAACTCTCTCCAGAAGAAAATTTCCTTTTTTCCTCCACCTATAAAGATTTTTTCACTTTACATACTTTAAACATATAGCTCCATACTTCTAAGCAAACCAATATGATTAACACATGGGTTCATGTTTGTTATCGGGTTTAGAATTTTCAAGAATAGTGTGGATTTTTCATTTGCCCAACAATTTCCATTTCTTTCAATAATCACTCATTTCCCTGAAAACATCTCTTCTGCTCGTGGCTTCAAAGATATGTTAGAATATTCTACCCTTATTGCATGATACACATTTAGAGAGGGTAGAGCCAGCTTAGCAAAAACTTACAGACAGTTGCTAACATACGTTCTGTTCTTTTTTATTTATCATTGGAAGACCTCTCTCTAGATGGGGGCTTTGATCCTTATCCACAAAAGATTTTGTTTGGTTTTTGGGTTTTTTCTTTTTCAGTAAAGCACCCTGGAGCAGAGTAAGAGCAGGCAGAGAACATTTATTCATCCTCTGATGGGCAAGTGTAATTCATGTTGGTTTAACACATTAAATGCCATTGCCACTTAAAGACATTCTGGCTTGGGGTGTGTGTGCTGTATTGGGGAACCCAGTACCCTCACACTGAGCTACATTCCCAGCCCTTTTTCTAATTTTATTATTTTAAGATAGGATCTTGCAAAGTTGCCCAGGTTGGGCTCAAACCTGAGATCCTCCTGCCTCAGCCTCCCAGAGTTCTTGGATTACAGGCCAGCACCACACAGCTGGGCTATCTTCGTCTTTCAAGAGAAAAACGGGTTTGTATTCCAGAAGCAAAGATTAAAGAAAAGGTTAATCTCAACAAATTCAAATCAACACTGTGAATAGTGCAAGACAATATCCCCGCCAAACTGATAGAATCTAATATTTGATTCTTGAGAACGTGAGAGTTCACGGGAATGAACGTGGTTACAAAATACTAGAATGACGCCAAGGAGACCAGGGAGTAAAGATGACGGTAGAAAGAACATTCCAGACTGAAAACTGCAGTTCCTCGGAACGAAATCCGGGATGATTTCAAAAAAGCCATGGAGTTCACAAGTTCTGAATCTCCCACTACTAGGGGCTTAGCTTGCTCACATTACAGGGCCAGTGAGATCAAACATAAACGCTTCATATGACTTAAGATAAAATTTAAGCTCTCAATGCAACTCAGCAAACCTGATCGCTCGGCCTTCAAATGTGAGGGTGTGCTTCCTTGAGGGTTTGTGAATTTTAAAATTAAGAGTAACAATGATCTCCAACACGGAACTGCCTGGAAGGGTGCGCGCCACCACCCAGGCGCCTGAGGACCCCGCAGGAGCTCTGGACGTCCAGCAACAACGGTCACACCGCTGCTCAGACCACGGAGCTCGTCCCCCACAGCGAGCAGCTCCCGGGCTGGGCTCAGGCTCCTCCCCAGGCCCAGGCTGCGAACAAAAGGCGGCGCGGGGCAGCATCGGAGGCCGCGCCAGACTTGCCGGGCTCCCCTGACACCTGCGGCACTCGAGGTCGGGGCGGGGGCACCTGGGGCCGGCGGCCGGGGCCGGGCGCGACCCGCGGGCACGGTGGCGCAGTGCAGGCGCCCGGCGCGCACGCGGGCAAAGCGGCCGCGGTTCCGGCGGGCACTGGAGCCACAGTGCCCGGGCTCCCCGCCGCCCGACCCGGCCTTTACCTGCACGTCGCTCAGCTCCACTCGCAGATACAGCTCGCGGTGCCGCTGAGCCCAGTAGACATGCGGCGTCAGCACCTGATTCTCCATGATCACTGTGCCCAGGGAGCAGGAGGCTCGGCTCGCGGCGCCTGGCTGCCTCGGGTCGTGCACGGCTGGAGCTGGGCAACGCAGGCCGCAAACCCCAGCGCACCCCAGCCCGGTAGCCTCTAGAACCCTCACGCTCGTGGGCTGCGTCTGCGCAGTGACGGGCGGGAGGCAGACCAAGGCGTGGCGGGCCCTGGCGGCAGCGCGAGCCTGGAGTAGGCGGGGCGGCGGAAAGGGGCGAGGTAGAGCTCGGTGACGTCATAGCGCACGGCGGCCGCCTGGGAGCCTCTTCCTGCTGCGCCTCATTGGGTGGCATTTCCAGAGCAGTTTAGCGGGAAAACGTTCTCCGAGACGTGGCCCGCGTGGGTGGATGGTTTGAATCTGGTGTCTCGGGTCCCATTTTATCACCCATTAATTTGCCCCTTACCGACCACTTCAGGCGCACCTCGTCCTCAAAGCCGGCCGGGCTCAAACTTCTGCCTCAGCCTGCTAGAGTGCTGGGATTTCAGACGTGGGACACCAGCCAAGCTCAAGGGACTCTTCTGAACACTTGGTTTGTGACTAGGGAGACTGAAGAACTGAATTTTAATTTAATAGTTAAATAGCCAGGGCTAGGAATATTGCTCAGTGGTACAGCCGTTGCCTAGTATGTGCAGGGTCCTGGTTTTTCCACTGTTACTGATGAGGCTTGAAAATTTTAAGCGGTGGGCTGGGGGTACAGCTCAGTGGCATAAGTGCCTGCCTGGCAGTTGCAAGGTCCTAAGTTCAATTCTTGGTGCCAAAAATAAATAAATAAATAAATAAATAAGGAACTAGTTTGAAAATTGTAAGTGCTCTATAGCTTTGGTACTTTCAGTCTTGTAACATTTAGCTGCTGGGCCAAAGATATAGCTCAATGGTGCAGTGCCTCCCTGGGAAGTGTGAGGTCCTGAGTTTGATTCCCACTTCCCACATAAGTTTTAGCTTCTCTGATAGATGCAAAAAGAAATAAAATAAGTTTAACCCAATATATGTGAAACCTAAGGCTTATCCACCACTATGGCTTGTGTCTGAGTGTTCCCCAAAACTTCATGCAGTCATAGGTGGGACTTTTAGAGGTGGCTGGATCTAGAGTGTGTGACACTGGGATCGAGGGTGTGTGGTTACTAAATTAGCCCACTGATTGATTTGGCATAGTTCTGGGAACAGATAATGGAAAGGCCCGTTCTGGGTGTGAGTGCTCCCACCCGAAGGGTATGTAGCCTAGATAGAATGAGGGTCAGAAAGAGCACTGTGCCATCACACTGCTTGCTGCTTGCTACTTTGCAGTCTTTCTGTCTTCTGCCCTCCACAAGCTGTTTCTCCTTTGTGATGCACCTCTGCCACGCCACCCTGCCTTGGAGCCAGCCAACTACTGAACTGAAACCTTTCCAAATGTGAGCTGAAAAAAACCTTTGCTCCTTTAACTTTGGGTGTCAGGTATGTTGTCTCAGCAATGAGAAAAACAACTAAGCCATCTGCTGACCTGTAGGCAAGATGAAAGTTACTAATACAGAGGCAGCTGGCAACATGCTGCTCTGGTAAGTGGCTGTGGCTTGTCAAGCCGTGGCTGCCCCAGGGTGAGAATCACATTAGCCTTTCCTGAGATCCAAGAGGCGCCATGTTGGACCTTGGAGCGCTGGGGAAACGGGCAGCCAGTTCACCCCTCTGGTGGGCGGCTGTGAGCCTACTGGGGCACAAGCTAAGAATCAAACATCCACCCACCCACCCCCAGCTAGCAAGTGAGAGCCAGAGATCTGAGCCTGACTTGCGAGTCTGACTGTATGCAATATAGCAAATAAGGGGGATTTTCTTCTGCCATCTCTTTGGAGGGCAAATATTTTTTGGCTCTGTTTTGATCAGCGGTATTCTGTTCTTGTCATTTTGGTATTTCCTTCGATATTGCTCTGCCTGATAGAAGGAACAACTATTCTGAAGAAAACCAGATGTACTATTGTGCCTATTGCTGTTGTCCCGGTGCCCTGCTGTGAGGTTCTGTGTCAATTTTACTGCACTGCCTCAGTTGGCTATGTCTTGTCTTGTTCTGCTGTATTTTACTACCTTCAAAATAAAATAAATAAAAAATAATAATAATAAATAAGAAAAAATTTTTTAAAAAGTAAATAACAACAACAAAACAGATCAGCAAGGTACTGAGCAACCTGAAACATTATATAACTAAACAGATAATGGACTTAAAAAGCAAAAGGAGGAAAAGCAGGTGCTCTAAAGGATATAACTGCGTGTATATTTAAGGGTGTAGGAATGATAATTATTATTGCTAAGTTTTTGTTGGATCAGAGAACGGAGCTGTTTTCAGCCTCACTGAATGTCTACTTTGTATGCTTTGATTTTGTAACTTGAACAACTACATCCAGGAACACAATATGTAATGTATCAACTAGTGATTTCTCACTGTCCATTTTTTTTTGAAATTCTGTATTGTTTCTACCTTTGTTTGTTTTGCTTTATTTTTCCCCTCTTTAAATAAAATTTTTTAAAAAGTTACTAATACACAAGAAGCTTGAACCTTGGTATTTTGTCTCCATTTGCTCTGTAAGACAGGACCAAGAGGGCAGTAGCTGTCTAGCTGGGTCAACTGCCACTCATGTACTGTACTACAGCTTTTCTGGGTCACAGTTCCCACATCCATCAGTGAGAGAGAGATGCTCACTTCTAACATTCTTATCAGTGTTTTCCAAATTTTCCTGCCAAAAAGGCCCAGCCACTCTTGAGGGGAACTCAGTAAGAAAAACAACTGAGATGGCTTGATGATATGTACATGTAACCCTAAGTACTCTGGGAGGCTGAGGCAGGAAGATTGCAAGTTCACAACCAACCTGGGGAATTTAAAGAGGTTGTGACTCGAAATAAAAAATTTTTAAAAAGGACCAGAGATGTGTGAAGGCCTTGAGTTTAATACCTGGCAGGGAGGTGGGTGGATTTAAAGGCAGAAACAAGCAGCAGGGCCAAGCAGAAATGTAGGGCAGAGGGTTTTGTGTTGAGATCACAGGAAATCCTGCCCATGTGCCTTCTGGGTAATACCGTACCAGGTCCATTCAACCAGGGCCCACTTCAACATGTCCTCAATCAGCCATCATTACCACAGGAAGCATTTGCTGCTTACCTGCCTTTGCTGAAGCGATACCATCGCCGAGCCTAGCTTCCTGCCCTTGGCCTACAGTCATGCGCATCCTTGCTGGCGACTTTTATACAGAATCCTCTACTGGTGAAAGAGGGGTTAAAAAAAAAAAAAAGCTGTTGAATCTGGCTATTTCATGCCTCGATGATGCATGGAACACAGAGTCAATTATCCATGAGAAAATCAGGCTCCTCTGCCTAAACAGCATGGAACTGAGAGTGGGGAGAGAAATGGACTGGATCAGCACAGACATCTACTGGAAAAACTCACACAGTCAGATCATGCATCTGGAGCCTTCTGGCTGTGCCAGGAGCATGGGTGTTGAGGCCTTCCTTAACCAGAAAAACCTTCCCTCTGGCTGTTGTCCAAGATGCGGAGTGAGGTTTGGAGATGGCCCACTTCAGGACTGGGCTTTATATTCACAAAATACCAGTGCATCCAACTATGTAAAACAAATATTAATGGGTGTGACAAATCAAATAACCACTCATACAATTGTAATGGGGTATCTCAATACCCCACTGTCACAAAAAAAGATCAACTAGACAGAAAAATCAACAATGAAATACTAGAACTGAACCACAGTTTTGAACAAGTGGACTTAGTAGATGTCTACAGAATGCTCCAACGCACATCATCAGACTACACATTCTTTGCAGCTGCACATGGTTCATTCTCTACAATAGACCATGTACTGGCTCCTAGGACATGCTTACATAAATGCAAAGGAATTGAAATGATCCCATGCATATTACCTGACCATAGTGCAATGAAACTGGAAATCAATGGCACAAGAAACTACAAAAACTTAATAGACACATAGAAGTTAAATGACACCCTCCTGACAACCAATGCATCACAGATGAAATTAAACAATAAATTAGACAGTTTCTACAATTAATCAATGATACCAATACAACATACTGAACTTATAAGACACAATGAAAGCAAATTTATAGCACTGAATACCCATATCAGGAAAACAGAACAAGCTCAAATAAACAACCTAATGTTGAACTTCAAGCTTATAGAAGAAAAGATCAAGCCCAAAGCTCATAAAAGGGAAAAAAATATAAAGTTCAAAATAGAAATTAATGGAATGGAAACTAAGAAAACAACACAGTGGCTGGGGATTTAGCTCACAGGCTCAAGTGCTTTCCTGGTAAGCATGAGGTCGTGAGTTCAATCCCCAGTACCAAAAAAGAAAGAAAGAAAAAGAACAACACAAAGAATCAATAAATCAAAGAATTGGTTTCTTTGAAAGATTAAATTAAATTGACAAACCCTTAGGCAACTTTATCAAAAAATAAAAATAAAAAGACTCCAATCCATGCAATTAGGAATGAAGAGTGGAATCACAATAGACCCTGCAGAATCCAAAAGACCACCAATACTTACTTTGAGAACCTGTATTTTAATAAGATGGAAAAGACAGAAGAAATGGACAGATTCCTAGACACATATGAATTACCAAAGCTGACTCAAGAAGATACAAAAATTCTGAATAGGGGCTGGGGGTTTAGCTCAGTGACATAAGTGCCTGCTTGGCAAACGCAAGGTTGTGAGTTGAAGCACCAGCACCCCCAAAAGAAAAAAAAAATTCTGAATAACCCAGTATCAGTTGATGAAAATGAAGATGTGGTTAAAAACCTGCCAACCACATCTCATTTGTGCCACTTATAGAAGTCATGTTGAGTGCCAAATACAGAAGTCCCTCTCATTATGTTCCAAAGAGATATTTGTAATCCCATGGAAAAGTTATTGGAATTTAGCAAGTTAATTCCAATGTTCCACCTCCAGTGCAATCCACAGTGAGGATAAAGAAACTAAGACATATTGATACTTATGGGCAGCCGTGGGGTCCTGAGCCCTGGCCAGATGAAGGTTCACAGAACAAAGGCCTTGATCCAGGGCCTGACCCTGAATTTATTAATTCATGAAGCAGGGAGTGGCTAGAGAGTGAGTGACTGTGAGAATGGTAGGAATTAGGTGAGTACTGTGAGCTGAGCTAGCTAGGACACCAGAAAGCACCTCTGCAATATGCAGAGAGAAGGGTAGGCAGAAAGCCCAATCTGTGTAACACAATTGAGGTAACATTTAATGTTTAGGGGGCTGGTTGGTGCTTCAGTTCTGACATACAAACCTTTTCTGCCCTGGGAAGTCACAGCCACTTATCTCAAGTTTCCAATCCTCTTGACAGCCCTAGAGCAGTGGTTCTGCCATCCCGCCTGGCTCAGCCATGCTTAGGGAGGCACTGAGGCAGGGAAACAGTGACTGTCACCTACCTTCAAAGATTATATACACATGAGACCCTTAGTCAGCCCTATTTACATTGCTTAGAGCCAGTTGAAGGGAAAAGGAAATAGCTTAGCCAGCTCTGTATCTATCAGTACATGGAGATGGGGCCAAGTATAGCCAAAGTTGAGGTAATTGCTCTGTATTCAAGGAGGGCCATCCAGGTGGTCTTCTACAGTTGCCGACGTCATCCAGACAAAGCAAGACCTGAAAACTTGAGGGCCACCTGAGCCATGGCCATGGGCAAATCAGCAAGCACCAGAAGCTCCCCAGAGATCAGAGTAACACCGGTGTCATGTATTACCGTGGGATCAACCTCAACAAATATCACCCAGGCAACTTTGGCAAGGTTGGTATGTGTTGTAAGCTCAGAAGTTCAAATGTGCCTTTACACCCTGTTCTCTTTCTGTAACAATTTATGCAATTGCCCCTGTCTATAAGATTTATATAATCTCCCTTTAAACTTGCAACCTTGTCACTTATCCACTGTGCAATCCCTTCCCTGCCTCCCTGGTTCCTGTAACTGCTTGTTTCACCTTCCTGGTTCCTATGGAGACAAACTGATTTTCAAGCCTTATCTCCTCCCCTTGCAGTCTCTCTCTCTCTCTCTCTCTCTCTCTCTCTCTCTCTCTCTCTCACACACACACACACTTCCCCATCAGCTCCTGGGAGAGTGTTGCTGCTGAGCTTGGCAAATAAAGCGCTTTTCTTTTTATTTTTGGAGTCTGTTGTTTTTGACCACCACAGTATGAGGCACTACCATTTAAAGAGAAAACAGAAGCTGGGCATGGTGTACACTCCTGTAATCCCAGCACTTGGGAGGCTGACGCAGGACAATGATATGCAAATTTGAGACCAGCCGGGGCTAGAGAGAGAGAGAGAGAGAGAGAGAGAGAGAGAGAGAGAGAGAGAGAGAGAGAGAAACAGAGCTCCCTGATAAATTGTGGACATTGGTCAGTGAGCAGACACAAGTAAATGCCCAAAACAACCACACTGGAGTAGCTCCCATCATTGATACAGTATGATCAGGCTGCTACAAAGATCTTGGGAAGAGAAATCTCCCAAAGCAGCCTGTCATTGAGGAGGCCAAATTCTTCAGCAGATCTGAGGAGAAGATTAAGAGTGTTGGGGGGCAGGTGATGTCATGTCCTGGTGGCTTGAAACTACAGGAGAGGGGGGCTCATTAAATGGATTCACTGCTGAATTTTACAAAAAATTTTGAAAAGACTGAATGCTATTACTTCTCAAACTTATGAATGTGAGTGGGAAGCAAGCTTTACCCTGATACCAAAACCAGAAAAGTATCCAACTGAAAAGAGGACTATAGGCCATCTCCCTAATGAACATAAACACAAAAGTTCTCAATAAGATACTAGCAAACAATACAGCAAGTCATCAAGAGGAGGATTATACACCATGACCAAATAGGATTCACACGAGGGATGCAGGAATGATTCAACATACACAACTTTTCTGCCATAAACCATACACTAACAGAGCCAAAGACAAAAACCACATGGTCAGGGGTCGGGGATTTAGCTCAGTGGCGTAAGTGCCTTTCTGACAAGCGTGAGGTCATGAGTTTGATCCCCAGTGCCAAAGAAAACAAAAAACAAAGACAAACAAAAAAGCCAACAACATGGTCATCTCAATAGCTGCAGAAAAAATTTGATAAAGTCCAACACAGATTCATAAAATAATGTAAAGCAAATTGGAATAGAGGTTCTTTATCTCAAACTGAGAAAAGCCATCTATGACAAACCAACAGCCAACATCATACTAAATGGACAAAAATTGAAAGCTTTCATTCTAAAATCAGGAACAAGACAAGGATGTCCACTGCCACCACTCCTATTCAACACAGTCCTGGAAAGTTTAGCCAGAGCAATGAGACAAGAGAAATAAATAAAAGGAATAGCAATAGGAAAATAAGTTAAATTATCATTATTTGAAAATGACAGGATACCCTACATAGAAGATCCCTAAAACTCCACCAAAAGATATCTAGAGTTTTGTTTTTTTTTTTATCAGTACCGGGAATCGAACTCACGACAACGCACTGGCAAGGTAAGCACTTATGCCACTGAGCTAAAATCCCCAGCTCAAGATAACTAGATTTAATAACCAAATTCAGTAGCATAGCTGGATACAAAGTCAATACTCAAAAATCAATAGTCTTCTTGTACATGAATAACAAACTCACTGAAAGAAATTAGGGAAACAGTACCTTTCACAATAGCATCCAAAAAATGAAATAACTTGGAATAAATCTAACAAAAAAGTAAAAGACCTCTATATTGAAAACTACAGTACTCTGAGAAAGAAGACTGAAGAGGTTATCAGAAAATGGAAAGATCTCCCTTGCTCTTGGGTAGGAAGAACCAATATAGTGAAAATGGCCATGCTTCCAAAGCTGTTACACAGATTTAATACAATTCTGATCAAAATTCCAATAACTTATCTCACCGAATTAGAAAAAACAATCCTAAAATTTATCTGGAACCAGAAGAAACCTTGACTAGCAAAGGTAATTCTGGGCAACAAAAGCATGACAGGGGCATCACAATCCCTGACCTGAAATTATACTACAAAGCTACTGTTTTATCTTATCTTTGACAAAGGTGCCAAACACATTCACTGGAAAAAAAGACAGCCTCTTTAACAAATGGTGCTGCAAAAACTGGCTCTACACATGCTGAAGATTAAAATTGAACCTCTATCTTTCACCATTTTGTACTAAAGTACAATCTAAAGGGGTCAAAGAGTTAAATATTAACACAGAAACATTAAATCTTCTGAAAGAGTAGGTAAAACTTTTGAAGACATTGGTCTAAGCAAAGACTTTAAACCTCCAATTGCACAGGAACTATCACAAAGAAACAACAAGGGTCTCATCTTACTAAAAAGCTTTTGCACAGCAAGAGAAAACACCAACAAAGTGAAGAGACAACTCACAGTGTGGCAAAAATGTTTGCCAGCTGTTCTTACAACAACTCAAAAAATCAGATCCTTCAAATTTAAAACTCAGTCCAAAAATGGGCATCTGAGATAGGTACACACTTCTCAGATGAAGAAGCACAAATATAAAAGAAATATATTAAAAATGTTCAATGAAGTGGGTTTGTGAACAATATAGGAATCCAAGCAGCCAAATTGATAATTTTGGAATTTTATTAGCTAAGCTCAATGACCACCCTAGACCCCTGTGTTTCAGAGTCTCAGTGAGTGGTCCTGAGCTCGAATGTTACAGAACTTTTAAAACAGAAAACCACAAAAAGACATCTTGCAAACAATTTAGCTAGAATCTTAGCTAGAATTAATTTTTGGGTGACACCTGTATCCTGCTTCTTGGTCAATTTTTCTCGTCAGTACAGCTCATTCTGCTTTTCTCATGGGACTTACACGCTGAGTAATTTTCCATTTTCCTGGGTCAAATACGGGACACTAGTTAAATGCAGGGTTCAAGATGGCATCAGTTATGCCAAGCTACAACATTCAACATCACTGGTAATTCAAGAGATGCAAATTAAACAACACAGAGATTCCATCTCACTCCAGAAAGAATGGCTATTATTAAGAAATCAACCAATAACAAATGCTGGAGGGGATGGGGGAAAAAGGAATCTTCTATACTGTTGTTGGGAAAATAGACTGGTGCAACCACATTGGAAATCAGTGTGGAGATTCCTTATAAAACTGGGACTAGAAGTTCCATTTAACTCATCTGTTCCCTTTCTGGGTATCTTCCCAAAAGTATCAAAAGCATCATAGCACAGTGATATATGCACACCTATGTTTATAATAGCACAGTTTGTAAAAACTACATCTTAGAAATAGCCCAAATGCCCATTAACTGATGAATGAACAAAGAAGATGTGGCTTTTTTTATACATGGTAGTACTACTCTGCCATAAAGAAGGATAAGCTTGAGACATTTCTACCTAAATGGATGCACCTGAGACCAGGCTTTTAAGTGACATACACTGGACACACGTGTTTAAATGCTGCATTGTTTCTCGGGTATGAGAAACCTGAAGGACCCAAGTGTGTGACAGATGTAGGGAAATGGGCAGAAAATGTTCAAATGAGAAAGGGATCAAGGGAGGGACATGAGAAAGGAAAGAAGTGACAAGAAAAAAAAAAAAGAAGGGAAAATGGAAACAGAACTTCAGTAAATAAGGAGGGGGAGGGGGCGGTAGGGAGGGGACAGGAACGGGAAAAGCAGCGGTGGCGGCGGCAGGCTCTACCGTGTCCAGGCACGAATTCCCCACGACGAGTGCGACCCTGTGTATCTCTAACACGTACCAATTTTAAAAAAGCCGTAGAGGGAGAGGCGGCCCAGAGGAAGGGAAGAAGGCGACATCACCACGGAGGGGGCGGCCGGGCCATGTGGCCGCTGGGCCGAGCATGTGGGCAGCTGGCAGAGAAGGGGAGCCCGGCGGCCCCCACCACACACCGAAGCTCAGGTTTCAGCCCAGGGATCCGACTCTGAGTCTCTGGCCTCCGGAACTGGGAGAGAACACATTTCTGGGTGTTTCAGGGTTTTCTCACTTGAGCCCGG
>PVLA01012268.1:21548-46108 GCA_004027455.1 Hydrochoerus hydrochaeris | reverse complement strand
ATGGAAATTACATAACAGCCTTTTGAACAACCAGTGGGCTACAGATGAAATTAAAGAAGAAATAAAGCAATACCTACAATTCAAGGAAAATATACAAACAACATACTGTAATCTGTGGGATGGGATGAAAACGGTCTTAGGAGGGAAATATATAGCCAATAAATTGTCATATCAAGAAAACAGAATGAGAACAAATAAAGAACCTAATGCTAGATCACAAGCTTCTAGAAAAAGAAGAGCAAGCTAAACCCAAAGCTCATAGAAGAGAGGAAATTGTAAAGATTAGAGTAGAAATCAATGCAATTGAAACTAAAAAAAAATACAAAGAACTAATGAATCAAAAAGCTGGTTTTATGAGAGAATAAACAAAATTGACAAACCCCTAGCTAACCTTATCAAGAGAAAGAAAGAAAAAACCCAAATTCATGCAATAAGAACTGAAAAGGGAGAAATTGCTACAGATCCCATGGAAATTTAAAAGATCATGAATACCTACTTTGAAAATCTCTACTCACATAGAGTGGAAAACACAGAAGAAATGGACAGATTTCCAGAAACATATGAACTACCAAAGCTCAACCAAGAAGATAAGGCCGTTCTGAACAACCCAATATCAGCTACTGAAATTGAAAATGTAATTAAAAACTTACCAACAAAGAAAATCTCAGGTCCTGATAGATTCACAGCTGAATTGTACAAGAAATTTAGAGAAGATTTGATGCCAGTATTCCTTAAAGACTTCAAGGAAATTGAGAAGAAAGCAATCCTCCCTAAATCATTCCTGGAGGCAAGTATTTCTCTGATACCAAAACCAGAGAAAGAGCCAACCAAAAAAGAGAACTATAGGTCAGTCTCACTAATGAACATTGAGGCAAAGATTCTCAACAAAATACTGGCAAAGAGAATGCAGCAAATCATCAAGAAGATTATACATCATGACCAAGTGGGATTCATTCCAGGAATACAGGGATACTTTAACATACACAAATCAATAAATGTAATACACCACATCAACAAAGCCAAAAACAAACACCACATTGTCATCTCAATACATGCAGAAAAAGCTTTTGACAAAGTCCAACACATGTTCATGATAAAAACCCTTCTGAAACTCAGAATAGATGGTGTTTACATCAACCTTATAAAGGCCATCTATGACAATCCAACAGCCAACATTATGCTAAATGGACAAAAACTGAAAGCTTTCACTTTAAAATCAGAAACAAATAAGGATGTCCACTATCACCACTGCTTTTCAATATAGTTCTGGAAACAGTAGGCAGGGCAATCAGACAAGAGAGAGAAATAAAAGGAGTAAAGATAGGAAAGGAAGAAGTGAAATTATCACTATTTGCAGATGACATGATACTCTATGTAGATGACCCAAAAAACTCCATTAAAAGACTACTAGAGGTAATAAACAAGTTCAACAGTGTAGCTGGATACAAAGTCAGTGCTCAGAAATCAATATCATTCCTATACACAAACAAAAAACTCAGTGAGAGAGAAATTATGGAAATATCGTCCTTTACAATAACATGTAAAAAAATGAAATACTTAGGAATCAACCTAACTAAAAATGTAAAAGACCTATATGCTGAAAATTATACTACGCTGAAAAAGGAGATTGAAGAGGATATTAGAAAATGGAAGGACATTCCTTGCTCTTGGTTAGGAAGAACCAACATTGTGAAAATGGCCATACTCCCAAAACTGTTATACAGATTTAATGCAATCCCAATCAAAATAACATTGACATACCTCACAGATCTAGAGAAAGCACTCTTAAAATTCATTTGGAAACAGAAGAAACCTAGAATAGCAAAGGCAATTCTAGAGAACAAAATCAAGGCAGGAGCTATCTCAATTCCTGAGTTGAAACAGTACTATAATGCCACAGTGATCAAGTCAGCTTGGTACTGGCAAAGAAATAGACCTGAGGATCAATGGAACAGATTAGAAGATGCAAGCACAGCCACAAAGACACTCAGTCACCTGATATTTGAGAAAGGGGCTAAATATGTCCACTGGGAGAAGGATAGTCTCTTTAATAAATGGTGTTGGAAAAACTGGCTCTCTCCATGCAGAAGACTGAAACTAGATCCATGCATATCACCATGCACAAAACTAAAGTCTAAATGGATCAAAGATCTCAATATTAAAGCAGAAACACTAAATCTGCTGGAAGACAAGGTAGGTAGAAGTCTTGGAGACATAGGGGTAGGCAGAGAATTCATGAACAAAATGCAAACTGCACAGGAAACACTTGAATCAACAAATGGGATCTCATGTTATTGAAAAGTTTCTGCACTTCAAAGGAAATCACCAACAGAGTGAAAAGAAAACCTACAGAGTGGGAAAAAAATTTAACCAGCAACTCCTCAGACAAGGGACTTGTGTCCAGAATATATAAAGAATTGTAAAACATCAAGCCCCAAATTCAAAGACGCTCTCCAAAAAATGGGCACCTGAGATGAACACACAGTTCTCAGAGAAAGATAAACAAATGGCAAATAAATACATGAAGAAATGTCCATTATCACTGGTCATTCGAGAAATGCAAATTAAAACGGCATTGAGATTCCAACTTATTTCGGAAAGAATAGCTGCCATCAAGAAATCAACTGATAAAAATGTTGGTTAGGCTGCGGGGAAAAAGGAACAGTGCTCCACTGTTGGTGGGAATGTAGACTGGTGCAACTATGTGGAAATCCATGTGGAGAGTTCTCAGAATACTAGGATTGGAAGCCCCATTCAATCCAGTTATTCCCCTCCTGGGTATTTTCCCCCAAAGAACTGAAAAGTTCATATCACAGTGATATATGTGCACCCATGTTCATAGTGGCACAATTTGTGATAGCTAAATCCTGGAAACAACCAAGATGCCCATCAACTGCAGAGTGGATGAAAAAGATGTAGCATTTTTATACAATGGAATATTACTCAGCTATAAATAATGATTTTGAGGCCTTCACAGGTAAATGGAGACAAGTTGAGACTATCCTCATTAGTGAAATAAAGAAGAATCATATTTATAAATATCATATTGTGTCTCTAGTGTAAAAAGTGATAAGAACTATAAAAGTAATAAAACCAAAATGTCTAAGCTATTGTAAAATAGAGAGGAAAAGAAAGTGCTCTAAGGGATATAACTGCATGTATGTTTCAGTGTGTAAAAGAGATGACCATATTGCTCAATCTTTGTTGGATCTTTGAGCAGAGCTGTTTGTAATCTGACTGAATATTCACTATGTAACCTTTAACTTTATAAGTTGAACAGCTACATCCAGGATGACAGTATGTAGTTTGTAAATTACTGATTTCTTAGTGGGGCTTTTTCTCATTTTCCTTTTTCTTTCTTTCTTTTAGTATTCTGTATTGTTGTTACCCTTTTTTCTGTTTTGCTTTTTTTCCCTTCTCTTTAAATAAAATTTTAAAAATGTATAGTTGCTGTTGTAAATAACGAGGAAATAGGAAGCGCTATAAAAGTTATAGCTGCATGTATGTTTAGGTGTGTGGGATTGATGACCATATTTCTAGGTTCTTGTTGGATTTTTGAACAGATCTGTTTGCACTCTCACTACTTGAGTGTCCACTTCATGTGCTTTAGTTTTGTACGTTGAAAAACTATTTCTAAAAGAACAATATGTAATTTATCAACTAGAGATTTCTTACTTTTTATCTTCTTTTCTTGAAATTCTGTAATATTTCTACCTTTTTCCTGTTTTTTTTTCTTTCAATAAAAAAAATAAAAGAAAAGTTAGCTGAGTGTGCATGGTGCTGTTTCTGTCTCCTGTATTCTGTTCTTCTGACCTATATTTCTGGTTGGTTTTGTTTTTGTTTTTTGGTTTCTGGTTTTTTGTTGTTGTTTTCTAATAGCATGTTGTTTTTATCACTGTACCTCTGTAATAGTATAACTTGAAGTTCAGGATCATAATGCCCCGTGATTTGCCCTTATTGCCCAGAACTGTTTTTGCTATTCCAGGTCTCTCCTGGTTCCGTATAAATTTTAGAATTGTTTTCTCAAGCTCTGTAAGGAATGCTATTGGGATCAAGATTGCAAATCTTTGTAACAGTTTTGGAAGAATGGCCATTTTGGCTGTATTGGTCCTGCCTCCCCAGGAACAGGTGGTATCTTTCCATTTTCTGATATCCTCTTGTATATCCTTTTTCAGAGTACTATAGCTTTCAATGTAGAGTTCTTTTACTTCCATGGTTAGGTTAATTCAAAAGCATTTTATTTTTTTGTGGTGCTGTTGTGAAAAGTACTGTTTCCCTGATTTCTCTCTCAATGAGTTTGCTATTGGTGTAGAGAAACAGTATTGATTTTTTTGTTTTTGTTTTGTTTTTTGGTCTTTTTGAGACAGAGTTTCACTACAAAGTTCAGGCTGGACTTGAACTCACTTTATAGTCCAGGTTGACCTTGATCACAGCAATCCTCCTGTTTCAGTTGCACAAGTACTGGGATTACAGGTGTGTACCACCATCCCCAACCAACACTATTGATTTTTGAATGTTAACTTTGTTTCTGCTACACTACTGAATTTGATTATTAAATCTAAGTGTCTTTTGGTGGGGTTTTTGGGGTCTTCTACAGTGATCATGTCATCTTCAACCAATAATAATTTAACTTCTTTATTTCCTACCCATATACCTTTTGTTTCTTTCTCTTGTTTAATTGCTCTAGCTGTTTTAAGAACTATACTGAACAGGAATAGTGATATGGTTACAATCTTGTCTTGTTCTTGATTTTAAAGGGAAAGCTTTCAGTTTCCTTTTAGTATGATTTGGCCACTGTTTTGTCATAGATGACTATCAGATTGAGATAAAGATCTTCCATTCCTCTTTTACTCAGTTTTTATCATGAAAGAATGTTGGATTTTGTCACGTGTTTTTTCTGTGACAAGTAATAGGATAATGTGATTTTTGTCTATGCTTCTGCTTATGTGGTATATTGCATTTATTGATGCACATATATTGAACCATCCCTGCATCCCTGGAGTAAAACCTACTTGCTCATGATTCATGATCTTTTTTTCTTTTTTCTTTTTGAGACAGGGTCTCACTATGCAGTTCAGGCTGGCCTTCAGCTCACTTTGTAGCCCAGGCTGATCTCTAACTTGCAGCAGTCCTCCAGCCTCACTTTCCTGTTGCTGGGGTTACAGATGTGTGTCAACACATCCAGCACTGTATGATCTCTTTGATTATTTGTTACATTCAGTTTGCCAACATCTTATTGAGGTATTTTGCATCTATGCTCATTAAAGAGATTGGTCTGCAGCTCTCTTTTCTTGGTCACATCCTTTTCTGGTTTTGAAATCAAGGTAATTCTTCAAGAAATGACTTTGGGAGTATGGCTTCCCTTTTGCTTTTATTGAAGAGTTTGAGCACTATTACATTAGATCTTTTAAAATTCTTGTAGAATTCTGCAGTGAATTTGAGGCCTGGCTTTTTACTATTTGGTAGTTATTTTATTACTTATTCCATTTCACTGACTAATATTGGATTGTGCAGAATTTTTATAGGTCCTTGGTTCCACTTGGTAGTTCATATGTATATAGGAATTTAGCCACTTCTTCTGAATTTTCTATTTTATTAGTGTATAGGTGTGTAAAGTAGCTACCACTAATCTTCTGAGTTTTGACAAAATCCATTTTGATTTCACCTTTTTATTTCTAATTGCATGAAGTATTTTTTTCTCTTTATTTTGGTAAGATTATTTAAGAATTTATTTTGTTTAGTCTTCCAAAGAACCAACTCTTCAATTCATTGATTCTTTGTATTTTTTTTTGTTTCAATTTCTTTAATTTCTGCCCTGAACTTTACAATTTTCTTCCTTGTACAAACTTTAGATTTGGATTGTTCTTGTTTTTCTAGGACCTTGAAGTGTATCATTAGGTTATTTATTTGATCTTATTCTGTTTTTCTGATTTGAAAATTTGCTGCTATAAACTTCCCTCTTAGGATGCTTTCATTGTTCTCCTGTAAGTTCTGATATGTCATACTGGCATTATTGTTTTATTATAACAATTCTCTAGCTTATTCTTTTTTTCTTAATAAAAATTTATTTCTTTGATATAATATTTTATATTGTATAAGGGCCATCTGGCAGGAGTTATTTTATACTAAAATGGATATTTAAATATATATTTTAGAGGTAATTATGAAAAATTCATGTTTTTAATAAAGTAATGTCATCATAATTATTTTCCTAAAATGTTGTTTGCTTTTAATTTTTTTTAAAGAGAAAAAAAAGCAAAACAGAAAAAGCAAAACAGAAAAAGGGGTAGAAACAATACAGAATTTCAGAAAAAAAAGTAAGAAATCACTAGTTGATAAATTACATATTGTCTTCTTAGACCTAGTTGTTAAAGTTACAAAATTAAAGCATACAAAGTGGACATTCAAACAGTGAGACTGCAAAGAAGTTCAATAATCCAGTAACAACTTAGCAACATGGTTATCAATCCTATACAGTTAAACATACATGCAGCCATATCCTCTAGAGCACTTTCTTTTCTTCTTTTTACTTTTTAAGTCCATTATCTGCTTAGTTATATCCTGTTTCAGGTTGTTCAGTACCTTACTGATTTGTTTTGTTGTTGTTGCATACTTTTAATCACCTTATATAATTCTGTTGCCTTGGTTTTGAGTGTCTCCTCATCCATGATCCATGGATCAGCTTTGGTGGAGTTGGGAGATTTTTGGAGGTATTTTGTTACTTTGTTATCTACTTCTTTTGAAGGTAGCAAAATACAGCAGAACAAGACAGAACAAACCCATGTGACCACAGTGCAGTAAAACTACCATAGAACCTCAAAGCAGGTCACCAGGACACAAGCAATGGACTCAACAGTACAGCCCATTTTGTTCACATTAGCTGTTTTTTCAATCAAGTAGAGGAAAAAAGAAGGAAATATCAAACTTTTAAAAACAGAATATTGAATAAAGCAGTACCATTAATCAAAACTGAGCAAAACAGTGGTAAAAATATTTGCCATCAAAGAGATGGTAGAAGGAAATCCCCCTCACTTGCCACACTGTGTATATTCATCCTCCAAAAAGATACTCAGACCACCAGTACCAACTTGTTAACGGTTGGGGGATGGATCAATGTCTGATTCTTAGCCCACGCATCAGCAGGGCCCCAGCTGCTTACCAGGGTGGCGAGTAGGCCACCTGTTCTCCCAGCACCCAAAGTTCCAACATGATGCAGAGCTCAGGAATTGTTGATAGTTCTCACCCCGGTGCACTGGCAGCTTTCCAGGCTGCCAGCTGCTCACCAGGGCAGTGAGTAGGCTGCCTGTTCTCCCAGTGCCCAAGGTTCCCCATGATGCAGAGCTCAGGAATCACTGATAGTTCCTGCCCCAGTGCACTGGCGGCTTGCTAGGGCCCCAGCTGCTTAACAAGGCGGTGAGTAGGCTGCCTGTTCTCCCAGCACCCAAAGTTCCAACATGATGCAGAGCTCAGGAATCACTGAGAGTTATCACCCTGGTGTGCCAGTGGCTTGCCAGGCCACCAGCTGCTCACCAGGGCAGAGAGTAGGCTGCCTGTTCTCCCAGCTCCCAAAGTTCCAACATCTAGTTTATTATTCTTTAATTTCATCTGTGACAGATTGATTATTCAAAAGGGTATCATTTAATTTTCATGTATTTGCATAGTTTCTGTAGTTTCTTTTGCCATTGATTTCTAATTTCATTGTGCTGTGATCTGATAATATGCATGATATGATTTCAATTCTTTTTCTAAAATTTTATTTAAAGAGAAAAAAGAAAACAGAAAAAGGGTAGAAACAATAGAGAATCTCAAAAAATAAACAATAAGAAATCACTAGTTGATAAATTATATTGTGTCCTCTTAGAAAGTTGTTCAAGTTACTAAATTAAAGCATACAAAGTGGACATTCAAACAATGAGGCTGCAAACAGTTCTGTTCAATGATCCAACAAAACCTTAGTAATATGGTTATCAATCCTACACACTTAAATGTACACGCAGTTATGCCCTTTAGAGCACATTCTTTTTCTCTTTTTTACAAAGGCAATTACACATTTTGGGTTTTATTACTCCTACAGTTATTACTTTTTACACTAGAGAAACAATGTCATATTTATAAATATGATTCTTATTTATTTCACTCATGAGGATAGTCTCAAGTTGTCTCCATTTACCTATGAAGGCCTCAAGATCATCCTTTTCTATAGCTAAGTAATAATCCATTGTATAAAAATACCACATCTTTTTCATCCACTCTGCAGTTGATGAGCATCTTGGTTGTTTCCAAGATTTAGTTATTACAAATTGTGCTGCTATGAACATGGGTGCACATATATCACTGTGACATGACCATTTCAGTTTTTCTGGGAAAATGCCCAGGAGAGGAATAGCTGGATTGAACGGAACTTCCAATCCTAGTCTTCTGAGAGAGCTCCATAGTGATTTCCCTAGTGGCTGCACCAGTCTACACTCCCACCAACAGTGGAGCAGTGTTCCTTTTTTCCCCGCAGCCTCGCCAACATTTGTTATCAGTTGATTTCTTGATGGCAGCTATTCTTTCTGTGAGTGAAATGAAATCTCAATGCTGTTTTAATTTGCATTTCTCGAATGACACCAGGCATTTTTATCTTGGGTATGTGCATAGCTTTAAGTCTCCATCCAGGAAGACCTCAAAATGATGAGTCCAGTATGAGCTCGTGTTCTCTAAAATGGAAGAATGAATTTTAGGAACAACAGAGGTTAAAGAGCAGAATATATTTATTGAGATTTGAAAGAAAGCTTCTGTCTGAGAGAGACAGATGGGGTCCCAACAGGGTTGCCCATAATTTCAATTCTTTTGCATTTACTTAAAGATGTTTTATGCTCTAATGTGTGGTCTATTTTGGAGAAAGTCTCATGTGCTGCTGGGGAGAATGTATATTCTGTTGTTGGATGGAACATTCAGTGTGTATTAAGTCCATTTGTTCAAATGTTTGATTCAACTCTGATATTACCTTGTTGATTTTTTGTCAGGTTGATCTGTCCATTTGTGACAATGGGGTACTGAATTCCCCTGTTACAGCCATATTCATGTTTGTCTGATGTTTCGTGTGCAGTAGAGTTTGTTTTATGAAGTTGGGCATGCTAGTATTTGATGCAAATATAATTATGTCTTCTTGTTGAATTGTTCCCTTAACCAATAGATAGTAGCAACCTTCTTTATCTCTTCCAATCAGTCTTTTTGAATCCACTTTTTCTGAAATTAGGATAGTAACTCTTGCTTTTTTCCAGGTTCCTGTTGTGTAGAATATTGTTTTCCACCCTTTAATTTTTAATCTGTGAGTTTCTTCTTTAATTAAATGTGTTTCTTGTGTACTGCATATTTTTGGGTTTTGTTTCTTGATCCATTTTCCCAATCAGTGTCTTTTGTGTTTTTCCCTAAAGGCCTCTGTAGTTCCCTGCTTTCACTTTGTCTCTGTCAATTCAGTTTTCCTTTCTTTCAAGCCTTAACCAGGAGCCAGGGAGAAAGTACAGATTTTCCCTTCCTTTTTCTGTGCTGTGTTCTGTCTCTTCCATTTCTCTGTGGATTTTCCCATTATATCCCTCCTGAGTCCTAGGGATCCACCTCCCTCCTTCTTTTCTTCTGCAAATTGTTATTTTCCAGTATCTGGATTCTGAATCTTGGAGAGGCTGAGTTATTGCTTACATGCCACCATTTTCCTGAAAGTTCCAAAACTTTTAATGGACAGTTTCAAATGTACACCAAAGTAGAAAGAATTACACAATAAGCCCTCCATGTACTCATTACCTAGCTTTAACAATTCTCATGGCCAATCTTGTTTGCTATATACCCAAACTTTCCCCCAGCCTTCTGCCCAACCTTCACACCCCACCCCCACCAATTACTCCTTTTGCTTCCTGGATTATTTCAAAGTAAGTTTCAGATATTATACCATTTTTTCATAAATATTCTCAGTATATGTATTTAAAAGTTGTATCAGTCAGTGTTTTACTAGAGAAACAAGTTTAACACAAGATATACAAGTATGTAAGAAATTGCAAGATTGGTTTATGATAGTCACCCCCAGAGTTGGATGAGGAAGTATGCAGTAGGCATCCATACACTGGAAACAGAAGGATTCAGTCCAAGGTCTGGAACTCACTGCAGTGTCCTGTGCAAGTCTGTATCAGGAGGCTGATGGGTCTGTGATGGAAGGCGGAAGAGTCTATGCTGAAGGCTGAAGGATCCGAGGCAAAAGCCAAAAAATCTGTGCTAGAAGCCAGGAGATGATGTCCAAACTGAAAGCAAAAACCAGGGGTTCTCCAAAGAACAGAAGGCAGTCTCATTCCCCCTTTATATCTTCAGGTGAGAAGCTGCTCCAAGGCAGGTCCTCTACACCCTGGGATATAAATTGCTGAGCTGATTTGGTTAAGCTTCTAACCTTCTCAAGTTGGCACAATTAACCATCACAAAAGGTTAAAAAAAACCCAGAAAAATAAAGAAAACATAATATAAGCCGTATTATGGTCATTTTGTTTTTGTGTCTTTTCAAATAGAAAAAATTTAAACATTTTAATATTGTTTAATATATCAAAATGTTTCAAAGTTTGGGTTTTCATATTTAGATTTTTAATTAATCAAAATTATTTCTTTTATGGGCTGAGGTGTGATAATAATATTTAAAACTTTTTGTTGTGTATCAGGTAAGTTGATCTACCACCATTTGATGAATCTTTTCTAGACTTAGTTTTAAGTGTCACTTTTGCAAAAAAATTCAAATTTGAAAATATACATGGGCTGGTTTCTGAAGTATCTATTTTATTCCCAGGGCCTATGACCCTAGTTTTGCACCAAAACCAAAACTTTTACTTACTATAGTTTTATAATAGGTTTTAATATCTGAAAGACACATCTTCGTCCTCTTTAAGAAATCCTTGGTTATTCTTAGTCCTTTACCTTTCTTACAAACTTTATGTTGAATTTGCCAAGTTCCCTGAAGGATCCTGGTAAGATTTAGATTGAAATTACCCAGAATTTATACATCAGTTACTGGAAACTTTATGATGTTGAGAATGCCCAGCTAAAAATATGATTTATCTTTCCATTCATTTTTCATGTGTTATATCTCTCAGTAGAATTATATAATATTCTTTATGAATGTCCTACATATCATTGTAGATTATTTAAAAGACTTTAGCTTATATTTAAATATTAACATTTTAAATTGCATTTTATGATCTTTCAGTGCTAATATAAAAGAAAGCAATTAGTTTTGCATTTAAGTTTTATATCTAACAACTTTTTTGAACAATCTTATTAGTTCTAATAGTTTGTCAATTGTATAAAGATAACCATATCACCTATAAATGACAATAATCATGTTTCTTACACATTTTAATTTTTTTCATTTACTGAGAAAAATCATCAATATGATATTATATGAAGTAGTGATGGTGGAGATCCTTTTCTTGTTCTTAAGTTTAAAGGAAATATTTAAAATGCTACATGTAGCAGTCAGGGTAAGCAGAAACAATAGAAGACATGTATTTGTTGCATACTTGTCAAAGAGATTTGACCTCCTGCAATCATGATTGCAGGAGCTGGTTAAGCAGTCTGTGGAAGGCTACATGCTGAAGCTCAAAGTCCACAGGGCAGACAGTGCCCAAGGGAAGATGGACAAAAAGTGAGGAAGATCAAAGACAAGATTGAACCCACAAACACAAGGGGGAGCCCACAATGATGGGCTGAAACTTATGTCAGTTCCTATTATCTTTGACTTCAGCATTCAGGGTTCTTTGTTAGAACTTAATGTATACATGGTAGGCTTTAGAAAAATTCCAAGTGAAGCACCATAACCACATGAGATGCTTTGCAGAGGGCAAAGGGAATTTAGAATGGGTTGTGAAAAGCATGTAGTTATGACCACCAACCCACTATGACTATCTGACCAATTGTAGAAACAAAGATTGCAATAGTTAGGTATTTCTTACTTACTTTAATATGAATAAATTCATATATATTAGTCAGATATTTGTTTCCCTTGTTTCTGGGTCTTAGCTATGAGGGAGCTCATATCCCCCACCCCCAGTACAGTAACTATTCTGGCCCTTATTAGTATAATTGTGGTCTTCCCTTTTCTCTCAATTGTTTTCCCCATGTTATTGACAAATTCATATATTCTGGAAGTGAGTTAATCCTGGTAGTAATCAGATTTTTCATATCACATTTATTTTAATACACATTTGTAGTGGCACCACAAATTTTTATTCTTTAGAATGTATTTTGCATAATAACAATGACACAGTGGCTAAAAGAAGTTTCTGTTCTCAAAAGGCTTTATCAGTAAGGTTCAATCAGAGAAACAGAACTGGGGCTGGGGATTTAGTTCAGTGGCATAAGCACCTGCCTTGCAAACATGTGGTTGTGAGTTCAATCCCTGGTACAAAAAAAAAAGAAAAACAGAACCACAGGAATTGAATACATGTCCATACATGGATTTGTTACAGAGATTTAAAATTAGGCAATTCTAGCAGTCAATAAAAGAGTCCCTGTAAAAACTGTTATGTTGAGAAGAAGTTAAGATGGCTGATCAGTGAGCAACAAAATACAAAGCCTTCTGGGAGAAACAACTCATGTGCCAGAATAAAACATCCTGGTGAGACCCAGACACAGAGAGATGGATCGTCTTGACACAGGAAGAAATTAAAATGTAAAAAAGCTCATCAAACACATCAGGACTACAACTGGAACAGCTAAAAATTATGGGACACAGTGTTTTCACTGTGACCCACCAAGTTTGTGCCAGCCTGAATTTGTGCCAGCTTGAATCCATGCCAGCTGGCAGAGCTGCCCAAACTGATTCCAGCCACCACTCACAGAAGCCACAGCAGCACTGAAGTCAGGGGTTGGTGAGCCCAACAGAGAGCAGAGCTGGCAAAGGGAACTTCATTAATCCATGGTCAGTGCTGGGAATGAGACACCCCAATGGGAAGGGTGTGACCAAATGGGCAACATGTTGGAATTCAGCAGGAGGAGCCTGAACTGGAAGTGACAGTGACTTCAGTTGGTTGCTCCCTTCCCAGAGCAGATTTGTGGGATTTGCTTGGACTGGGACACACCCCTGGCTGGGACCCAATGAGTCATCCCAAATCAATTCCTTGTGCCTAGCATGCACTAACCTGGTGAAGGCCCCTGAAGTTGGGCTTGCCTGGTGGGGAGGGGCAGGCAGGAGAGGGTGGAGGTCCCTTGCCAGCATGCTTTGGAGGAAATGTGGCCAACAGGGAAGGGGGCTTGGACCTGCACTGTATACCTCTGTGAAGGAAGCTGGGACCATGACAGGAGAGAGAGGCAGGAAAAGGACCCCAGCCCAGAACCTTGAGAGCACTGATCCAAGAGAGGGAAAAACAAGGGAGTCTGAGGGTGGCAAACATGAAACATCAGACATGACTTCAATGGACATTAAGAGATATCTTTGGGACCTTGTAGATGAGCACAAAACTAAAAAATTAAATCAGGTAAAGCAAGATATGAGTAGAGTAATAAAAGAAATACTCTCAGAAAGCATCTCTCAGGAAGATACAGATGGAAGAAGGGAGGAACACAAAAAAAGGAGAGAAACATTTGATAAAGAATATAAAGAAAATATAGAATACATGAAGCAGATTCAAAGAGACTACCAGGAAATTAAAAACTCCACTGAAAGCTGGCAAAACTCCTTAAAAGAAACTAATGATAAAAAACTTGAAGAGAAGTTTGCAATGTGAAATCATGAAAGGAAAGATCTCTTAAAAATAACAAGGAAACAGGCAGTAACAATACAAAGGCTAGAAGATGACAAGAGAATCTGTGATTTAAGAATAAGAAATGTGAACAAAGAAGCAGGAATACAAACAGGTGAATTACAAAGGCTTTTCATGGAACTAATGAAGGAAAACTTCCCAAACATGGGAAAAGAAAATGACATTCAGTTATGTGAGGCATACAGAACTCCAGCCACCTACAGCCAAAACAGATCTACACACAGACATATAATAATCAAAACACCAGAAATTCAATATAAAAACTGAATATTAAAAGCCATCAGAGAAAAGAAACAGATTACGTATCAAGGTAAGCCCATCAAGATCACAGCTGACTTCTTGACACAGACCATTAGGTCAAGAAGAGCTTGGAGTGAAGTATTCCAAGCCCTGAAAGAAAATAACCTCCACCCCAGATTGATGTATCCTGTAAAACTGTCACTAGAAATTAATGGAGAAGCAAGATGCTTCCATGACAAAGAGGAACTGGGGAGTTTGTGACCACCAAGCCAACCCTACAGAGAATACTGAAGGACATTCTAGAGAGAGAAAAAAAATACCAGGATTGTAGGAACAGTGGCAGAAAGGCTTCAATGAGTGGGGCAGGCAGTAGAATGAAGGAGAAAAGTAGACAACCAAAGGCAGAAAAACAGCATAGCCAAAATGAGGCAAAGAAGGATAACCAGAAATTCTAACATAGATGGCCTTGATACACTATATTGTTAATAGTGCACCAGGATTTAAAACCCACATTACTCACACTACTCTGCTTAGATGTATTATATTCTGTTCCAGTCATTCTACCTGTACTAGATTTGAGGGCACAGACAGTAATCCTGAAAATAACAGGATATAGTATGGTAATCTTCCTTAATTTCCTATTAACTTAATCTAAAGCTCTGTATAACCTACACTTTTTTACCATGACTGGTCATAATTGAATCTGGTTTGTTAGATTGCTGTTTTGTATTGATAGATTTTATTCAAAGCTGTTATGATTGATAGTATCAAGTCTGAGAGTATAGGCAACTGCACTGAAGATGACAAGATTCACTAGAATATCCACTATAGTTTGATTATTACCTGCCTTTGAAGTTTTATACTGTCTACAATGTTTTATTTTTACTAATATTGTTATGGACTGCTATATTCAATTATACTGTTATATTCAATTATGCCTGATGATATAGACAATTCTATTGAAGAAAATAAGAAACATCACAGTAATCATTGCAGATCACCTTGTATTGCAGTTTTATACAACATTTTAGTTTCATGTTTTTATAGGAATTTGTTTTGTTTTGTCTTGCTAAGTCTTGTTTTTTCCTCTAATACCAAAAGGATAGAAATATATGTAGAGACTCATGCATGTGTGGCTGTTTACACTCTCACTGTTCAAATATCTACTATGTATGCTTTAATTTTGTAACTTGAACAGCTATTTCTAAGAGGAAAAAAAATTGTTGTGTTCACATCTGATGCTGGAAATTCAAGAGCACAGGGCTAGCAAGAATGAAGGTAAAACAGGACAGAGTAAGAAGTCAGAGACCACAAGCATGGGATACAGCCTTTGACAGACTGAAACTCATGTTAGTTCTCATTCTCTCTGACCTTCATGAAGCTGTTGTAGTCACAGCTTTACATCAACAAAGTGAACCAGAAGCTGAGTGCTAATATGTGTGAGTTCCAAAATGGCTGCTGTTTCTCTTTTGTCCTCCAAATCTTGCACCAGAATCTTTCTTACGATTCACCCTAACTGGAAACATATGACAAGGGAGAATATTCTCTATCCTCAAAATCACCCAACTGTGGATCAAAAATGTAGTTAAGCCTGAGGTAAGTGGATCAGTACTAAATATGTACAGCTTTTTTCCTTGTCACTATTCCCTAAGCAGTACAGTGCAACAACTATAAACATAGCATTTACATTGTGTTAAGGATTATAGATAATCCAGAGATGATTTAAAGTACACTGAAAAGCTCCCTACACTATATGCAAATACCAAACTATTTTATTAAAGAAAACTGAGCATTTGCAGATTGTGGCATCTATGAGGGGTCCTAAAATTGATCACCCATGAAACTGAGAGACTATTGTTCTGGGAAATTCAGTTTGGCTCAGAAAAGTTGACCCATTACAAACTCATTGGAAATGCTTCGTTTTTAAGTGACTTTATTAGAGTGTAATTTACAATAAAATGTATTTATTTTACATGTACAATTTTTATACAGAATAAAACAAAAGAGGACAGATCTAGCAGGTCAGAACAGAACTTCACAACAAGATAATTGGATATTAAGAGTAGCTATCATAATGCCTCTTTCTTTGAAATAGTTGAGCTTAGCTTTACACAAAATAATGTCAAACATAACAAAATAGAATAAAACCACTCAAGAGAATGAAAGTATTACAAGGCATTCTGAACCAAATAACCAAATATGAACAATGGCTAATATTGCATGTACAATTTAGTCAGTTTGCACAGTTGCTACTTACTACACTCAAGTAACCAGTAACCACCAGCACAACACAATTGAGATACAGAATATTTCCATCTCCCATTGCAAGTTCTTCATACCACTTTATAATTAATTGTCCTCTTGCCCTTAACTCTGGGCAACCATTAGCCTGTTTTTTGTAATAAATTAGACTTGATTTTAAAATTTTATATAAATGGAATCCTACAGAATATAGAGTACTGTTCTGTGTCTAGCTGTTTTCATTCAATTTAGTAATTTTGAGATTCATGTATGCTGTTTCATGTATCAGTAGTTCATCTTTTATTATTTTTTATTTAAAGAGAAAAAAACAGAAAAAAGGTAGAAATATTACAGAATTTCAAGAAAAGAAGATAAACAGTAAGAAATCACTAGTTGATATATTACATATTGTTCTTTTAGAAATAGTTTTTCAAGTTACAAAATTAAAGCACACAAAGTGGATACTCAAGCAGTGAGAGTGCAAACAGATATGTTCAACAATCCAATAAGAACCTAGAAATATAGTTATCAATCCCACACACCTAAACATACATGCAGCTATATCTTTTATAGCACTTCCTATTTCCTCTTTTTTACAATAGCAATTACACATTTTAAAAATTTTATTTAAGGAGAAAAAAAAGCAAAAGAGAAAAAAGGGTAGCAACAATACAGAATTCTAAAAGAAAGAAAGAAAATGAAAGGAAAAAAAGGAAAATGAGAAAAAGCCCCACTAAGGAATCAGTAATTTATAAATTACATACTGTCATCCTGGATGTGGTTGTTCAAGTTACAAAATTAAAGGGTACATAGTAAACATTCAAACAGTCAGACTACAAACAGTTCTGCTTAAAGATCCAACAAAGATTCAGCAATATGGTCATCTATTTTACACACTCAAACATATATGCAGTTATATCCCTTAGAGCATTTTCTTTTCCTCTATTTTTTATAACAGCAATTAAACATTTTGGTTTTATTAAATTTGTAGTTCTTAATTTTTACACTAGAGACACAATATGATATTTATAAATATGATTCTTATTTATTTCACTAATGAGGATAGTCTCAAGTTGCCTCCATTTACCTATGAATGCCTCAATATCATCCTTTTTTATAGCTGAGTAATATTCCATTATATTAAAATGCCACATCTTTTTCATCCACTCTGCAGTTGATGGGCATCTTGTTGTTTCCAGGATTTAGCTATCACAAATTGTGCAGCTAAGAACATGGGTGCACATATATCACTGTAATATGAACTTTTCAGTTCTTTGGGCAAAATACCCAGGAGAGGAAAAGCTGGATTGCATGGGGTTTCCAATCCTAGTCTTCTGAGAATTCTCCATATGGATTTCCATAATCGTTGCATCAGTCTACATTCCCACCAACAGTGGAGCAGTGTTCCTTTTTTTGCTGAACCCTCGCCAACATTTGTTATCAGTTGATTTCTTGATGGCAGCTATTTTTTCCAGAGTAAGGTGGAATCTCAATGCTGGTTTAATTTGCATTTCTCAAATGACCAGTGATGGTGAATATTTTTTCATGTATTTATTTGCCATTTGTTTATCTTTCTCTGAGAACTGTGTGTTCATCTCAGGTGCCCATTTTTGGAGAGGGTCTTTGAATTTGGGGCTTGAAGTTTTTCAATTCTTTATATGTTCTGGACACAAGTCCTTTGTCTGAGGGGTTGCTGGCTAAAATTCTTTCCCATTCTGTGGGTTTTCTTTTCACTCTGTTGGTGATTTCCTTTGAAGTGAAGAAACTTTTCAATAATATGAGATCCTGATCGTTGATCCTTTGCAGTGTTTCCCATGCAGTTTGCATATTGTTCATGAATTCTCTGCCTACCCCTATGTCTCCAAGACTTCTACCTACCTTGTCTTCCAGTAGATTTAGTGTTTCTGTTTTAATATTGAGGTCTTTGATCCATTTAGACTTTATTTTTGTGCATGGTGATATGCATGGATCTAGTTTCAGTTTTTGGCATGTAGAGAGACAGTTTTTCCAACACCATTTATTAAAGAGACTATCCTTCTTCCAGTGGACATATTTAGCCCCTTTGTCAAATATCAGGTGCCTGAGTTTTCTTTGTAGTTGTGCTCGCATCTTCTAATCTGTTCCATTGATGCTCAGGTTTATTTCTTTGCCAGTACCAAGCTGATTTTATCACTGTGGCTTGATAGCACTGTTTCAAGTCAGGAATTGAGATGCCTCTTGCCTTGCTTTTGTTGCCTAGAATTGCCTTTGCTATTCTAGGTTTCTTCTGTTTCAAAATGAATTTTAGGAGTGTTTGCTCTAGGTCTATGGGGTATGTCAATGGTATTTTGATTGGGATTGTGTTAAATCTGTATAACAGTTTGGGGAGTATAGCCACTTACACGGTGTAGTTCTCCTTAACCAAGAGCAAGGAATGTCCTTCCATTTTCTAATATCCTCTTCAACCTCCTTTTTCAGCATAGTGTAATTTTCAGCATATACATCTTTTACATTTTTAGCTAGGTTGATTCCTAAGTATTTCATTTTTTTTAACATGTTATTGTAAAGGGCGATATTTCCATAATTTCTCAGTGAGTTTTTTGTTTCTGTACAGGAATGCTATTGATTTGTGAGCTTTGACTTTGTGTCCAGCTATGATTCTCAACTTGTTTATTAAATCTAGCAGTCTTTTAATGGAGTTTTTGGGTCTTGTACATAGAGTATCATGTCATCTGCAAATAGTGATAATTTCACTTCTTCCTTTCCTATCTTTACTCCTTTTATTTCTCTCTCTTGTCTGATTGCCCTGGCTAGTGTTTCCAGAACTATATTGAAAAGGAGTGGTAATAGTGGAAATCGTTGACTTGTTCCTGATTTTAAAGTGAAAGCTTTCCATTTTTGTCCACTTAGCATAATGTTGGTTGTTGGTTTGTCACAAATGGCCTTTATAAGGTTGAGGTAGACGCCATGTATTCCGAGTTTCTGAAGGGTTTTTATCATGAACATATGTTGGACTTTGTCAAAAGCTTTTTCTGCATCTATTGAGATGACCATGTGGTGTTTGTTTTTGGCTCTGTTAATGTGGTGTATTACATTTATTGATTTGCATATGTTAAAGCATGCCTGCATTCCTGGAATGAACCCTACTTGATCATGATGTATAATCTTCTTGATGATTTGGTGCATTCTATTTGCCAGTATTTTGTTGAGAATCTTTGCATCAATTTCCATTAGTGAGATTGGCCTATAGTTCTCTTTTTTGGTTGGCTCTTTCTCTGGTTTTGGTATCAGAGTAATACTTGCCTCCAGGAATGATTTAGGGAGGATTGCTTTTTTCTCAATTTCATTGAAGAGTTTAAGGAGTACTGGCATCAAATCCTCTCTAAATTTCTTGTAGAATTCAGGTCTGAATCCATCAGGACCTGGGCTTTTCCTTGTTGGCAAGTTTTTAATTACATTTTCCATTTCAATAGCTGATATTGGGTTGTTCAAAACTGCTATATCTTCTTGGTTGAGCTTTGGTAGCTCATATGTTTCCAAAAATCCATCCACCTCCTCCATGCTTTCCACCCTACATGAGTAGAGACCTCCAAAGTAGGCATTCATGATGCCCCGAACCTCCATGGGATCTGCAGCAATCTCCCCCCCTTCAGTCCTCATTGCATGAACCTGGGCTCCTTCCTTCCTTCTTTTGATAAGGTTAGTTAGCTAGGGGTTTTTTAATTTTGTTTATTTTCTCAGAAAGCCAGCTTTTTGATTTATTAATTCTTTGCATTGTTTCTTTAGTTTCAATTGCAATGATTTCTGCTCTCATCTTCACAATTTCCTCTCTTCTATGAGCCCTGGATTTAGCTCACTCTTCTTTTTCTAGAAACTTGAGATGGAGCACCAGGCTGCCCACTTGTGTTTGCTCCACTTTCTTGATATGACAATTCATTGCTATGTATTTCCCTCTAAAGACTGCTTTCACCACATCCACAGATTACAGTGTGTTGTTTCTATATTTTCATTGAATTGTAGGTATTGCTATATTTCTTCTTTAATTTCATCTTTAGCCCACTGTTTGTTCAAAAGGCTGTTATTTAATTTCCATGTATTTATGCAGGTTTTACAATTTCTTTTGCCATTAATTTCCAATTTCAGTGCACTATGGTCAGATATTATGCATGGTTTGATTTCAATACCTTTGCATTTACTTAAGAATGTTTTATTGGATAGTATATGGTCTATTTTGGAGAATGTCCCATATGCAGGTGAGAATAATGTGTATTCTGATGTGGTTGGGTGGAACACTCTGTAAACATCTACTAAGTCCAATTGCTCACAGGTATGATTCAATTCTTTTATTTCTTTGCTGACTTTTTGTCTAGTTGATCTATCTCTTTGTGACAATGCACTGTTATGATCTCCTGTTATAACTGTTTTCTTGTGCATTTGGTTTTTTATGTCCATTAGTATCTTACATAGTTGGGTGCTCCTATATATGGTGCATATATATTTGTAATTGTTAGTTCTTCCTTTTGAATTTTTCCACTAACAAGTATGTAGTGACCTTCTCTATCTCTTTTAATCATTTTAGGTTTGAAGTTCACATTGTTTGCAAATAGAATAGCTACCTCTGCTTTTTTCTGGGTTCCTGTTGCATGGGATACTGTTTTCCATATTTTGACTTTTAATGTATTAGTTTCCTTTTGGGTCAGATGTGTTTCTTGTCCACAGAATATTGTGGGATCCAGTTGCTTGATCTATTCTATCAATCTATTTCTTTTTGTAGGTGAATTGAGACCATTCATATTTATGGATATCTGATATGTACTGGCTTTACTTTGACATGTTATGTTCCAGTTGTTTCTTTCTGCTTTTCCTCTTATTTAATTGCTTCTCCTACCTGGTGGTTTCTTTCTGTTGTTGTTTTGGGGATTGTGGTCATTTTTATCTCTGTCTAGTATGTCTTTCAGTATTTTTGCTAGTGTTGATTTGGTGGACATGAATTTCTTTAGTTGTTCTTTGTCATGGAAGTATGTTTTTTCTCCATTAAATTTGAATGACAGTTTTGCTGGGTACATCAGTCTGGGTTGAAGGTTGTTTTCTTTCAGGGCTTGAAATACCTCACTCCAAGCTCTTCTTGACTTGAGGGTTTGTGCTGAAAAGTCTGCCATTATTCTAATGGGCTTTCCTTGATAGGTGAGTTGTGTCTTTTCTCTGACAGCTTTTAGTATTTTGTTTTTATGCTGTATATCTGAGATCTTAATTATTATGTGTCTGGGTGTGGATTTATGTGGATTGTGACTGTTTGGTGTTCTATAGGCCTCACTTATGTGCATATCAGATTCTTTCTCCATGTTTTGGAAATTTTCTGCTATTATTTCTGTAAATACTTTATGTATGTCATTTGCTTCGACTCCTGTATCTTCACTAATGCCCATTATTCTTATATTGTTGCTCTTGGCATCATCGTGGAACTTCTGGATTGTCATTTCATGCTGCTTTGTTATTTTTAAAAGTTCTATCCTTTCCTGATCACTAACTGTGATCCTGTCCTCAAGGTCCAAAATCCTATCCTCAGCTTCCTTTAGCCTGTTTTGCATGCTTTCAATAGAATTTTTTGTTTCTTGGATGTCTCTTTGAGTTTGTTTCATGAATTCTGCTTGTTTTCTATATTGTTAATTCAAAGTTTTAATCAGTTTCCTATGCTCATGTACTTTTTTCTCTAGTTCTTCTTTAGCTGCATTCAATAGCTCCTTTACTAAAGTTGTTATTTCTATCTTTACATGGGTGAGTAGTTCTAATTTGATTTCCTCTGTAGCCTGATGCAGTTGTTTTTTTATTTCACTCTCTATCTTTTCAGAGATTCCCAGTGTGTTACTTTGGGTGTCCTCTATTTCAATGTCTCCTATATTTGCTTCTGGTGAACTATATGTTTGAGACTGCATTTTACTTTTTCCTTTTGCCATTTTCACTCTGCCTGATGTTTTCTATGTGTAAGAGGGGATCACACACACTCTTTTCAGACTTCCAAAGTCTTACAGTTAGTTGGAGGGGGTTTTACTACTGGCCCTCTTTCTCCCCTGTACACCTCTATTTTAGGGGCTTACTAACCACACTGATACAGTTAATATGCTATAGTCCAAGGATTTACTAACCACACTGATACAGTTAATCTGCTATGGTCCAAAATTCGCCACCTGGGAGCAAAATTATAAATTTTTTCACACTAGCTGGAGCCTGATGAAGTCTTCTGATGTTCCAGGTGGGAGGGTGGGCCCAGCAGAAGGAGTTCAGGGCAGTTTTCTCTCTTGGGTGGGCCTTCTTGATGTTCCCAGTGGCGGGCCGGGCCCTTGGAGGAGGTTTCAGTTAGCCTATGCCTGAAGAGGGCTTCCCCTAAGTTCCCAGTGCCAGGGCAGTCCCACGTGGGAGGTTTCAGGCCATTTACTCCTGATGAGGACTTCTGCTAATTTCCTGGTTGTAGGGCAGGCCCACAGGGGAGGTTCCAGGAAGCTTACCCGTGATGCAGGCTTCAGCTAAGTTCCTGGTGGCAGGGTGTGCCCCCTAGTTCAACTTTTTTTATTGCTGAGTAGTATCTCATGACAAAAATTTATCCCAATTTGCTTATCTATTTCCCTGTTAATGGGCATTTGAGTTATCACCACTATTCAATTATTCTGGATAGATCTGCTATATACATTTACATATAAGGTTTTGTTTGAGCATTCTTTTTCTTGCATATATGTCTAGGAGTGCAATTCTTGATCTATTCAAATATTTTGCTTATGTTATAATTTGATTGATTTTCTTATAGTTGAGTTGTAAGCTTGTTCATATGTTCTAGATATGTTTTTTGTCAGATATATAAATTGTGACTACTTTTCGTGGTCTGTGACTTGCTTTATTTTCCCAAAGGCATATTTCAAAAAGCAGTTTTTAATTTTGGTGAAGTCCAATTTATTAATATTTCCCTTTTATGATTGCTCTTTTTGTGTCTAAGAAATCTTTTCCTACCTCAAGGCACGTAATGTTCTCCTGTACTCTATTCTATACATTTTATAATTTATGGCTAAACTCAACCATTCAGAGTTAGGCTGTGGTGAACCTTTAAGTCTATTTTAAAAAACATAGATACCTAATTGTCCCAACATTACTTGTTATTATTTTCAAAGACAAGTTGGCCTTTTATGTGTGGTCTATTTCTGGATTCCCTATTTTGTCCTTTCTATCAATATGTCCTCAAGCCAATATTACTCTGTCTTGATGACCAACTTTATCATAACTACTTTAGATATTTATTATTAAAATAGTTAATATTAAGCCATATGCAGTGGTACATGCCTATAATCACAGCGCTCTGGGAGGCTAGGCAGGAACACCTAAATTTGAGCCCAACCTAGGCAACTTGGTGATTTAGCAAGATCCTGTCTCAAAATAAAAAGTAAAAAAGTCTGGGGATATATGATGTAGCTCAGTATTGCTGATTCAGTCTCTAGTATCACACACACACACACACACACACACACACACACACACACACACACACATATGCCAGAGTCCAGCTGCGGCAGGGCTAGGGTTTCCCAAAGGTGGACAGGGAGTCGGCAAGTGAGAGACAGAAAACACTGCACACCAGTGTGTGAGTGAATCTGAATCTGCTTTTATTTTTTAGAAGCTGGAATATATATTTGCCAACCCTGGCAACAACCCCCAGCCCAAGCAGGAAACGCCCCAGGCCCAGGGCCAGGCAGGGACAATCCCAAACAACAGGTTTTAATTGACCTCAACTCCAAGCAGGAAGCGCCCCAGGTTCAGGGCAATAGGTATCAATTAACATATTAATCTTGACATTTAGTCAGCCCGGGAAATGCAAGTCGAGGCACCCAGACGCCCACAGGAGGAAGAGATGTGTGAGATTATTATGCCACTCCCTACATTGCTTTCCTTATCATTTATGGGAGTGGCAGTCCCTGCTAGGACAGAGCCTGTCTTAGGTCAAGGACTCTTCACATGTACCCAGCCAGGCCTTACCCATCATGGGCCTGCAGGACAGCAATTGGTCCTGTGCCTGTCTTAGGCGGCCAGTGCTGTAACATATGTGTCCTAGTTGCCCGTCTCTGGCTGCCTGTCCAGTGTCTCAAGGTAGTTGTCTCACAGGAATTTTGTAAATCCTCCTCCATGAGCTCTTTCACCCAAAGCTCCTGCATAAACTTCTCTCACATTATTCACAGAAGGCAAAACCCCACAATCAGTCCTCACAAAGGGGTTATCTAGAGGGCCTCCAGCAACCCCCCTGGAGTCTCCACCCTCGACTCCATATTGAGCATTACATAAAAACAT
>PVLA01012268.1:0-21448 GCA_004027455.1 Hydrochoerus hydrochaeris | reverse complement strand
GGCGTCCTTTTCCTGGAGAAGCAATTGTCACAAGGCGTGGATGGACTAGGACGCGGCATGGACAGAAAAGGGCGCCGCACACACACACAAGAAAGGACCATTAATAGTTTAAAGTTCATTTTTTTTCAAAATTATTTTGGCTATTTATGGCCCTTTTGCATTTGGGTATACATTTAGTAACGGTTTATCTATTTCTATTAAAAAGCCTTCAGGAATTTTGATTGGGATTACATTGAATTAAGAGATCAATTTAGAGATCATTTATATTTTAACAATATTATATATGCCAATTCAGAATCATGTTATCTTTTATTCCATTTGCTTAATTTCTCATACTGTTCTATCATTTTCAGTGAAGTTTTTAATAATTTGTTATGTATATTTCATTTTTGTTTCAAGGTAGAAGCAGATTACTGATTTTAAATCATTCTTTTTTTTCTCCCAAATGAGCATTTAAATCCATGGATTTCTTTCTAATCTTTGCTTTAACAGTATCCTATAAATATTATTTTCTTCTTTTTATTCTTTTAGAATTTCCTTTTGATTTAGTCTTTGCCTCATGGGTTTCTTAAAAATACGTTATTTGATGCTCAAATATTTGGAGGTTTTTCAGTTATCTTTCTATTATGGGCTTCTAATTTTGTTCCACTCTGATAGAAGACATGTGGTATGATTTCAATCCATTTAAATTTATTTATTATTTATTATAACATAGCAGATAACCTATATTGGTGACTCTTCAAAGTGCCCTTGAAAAGAATGCATTCTGCTGTATGTAGCTGAATAAATTTTTCTATGTCAGTTATGTCAAGTTGGTTGCATCTAAATCTTCTCTTTCCTTTCTGATTTTCTGTCTGCTTGGTCTACTAATTACTGAGAACTACTGACATGTTTAATAATAGCTGTGAGTTTGTCCTTTCTTCTTCAAGTTGCCTTACGTTTTGCTTCACATATCTTGAAACTTTGATATTTGGTGCACACACATTTAGAATGTGCTTCTTGATGGATAGGCCCTCATCCTTTGATAGCATTGTGGGAGGCTTTCTTTTCCCTAAGGGTCTGTTCATTGTGTTGGCAATATGCCCCAGACTAAGTGTTGTGCAAATGAAGCACTTAGACACTAAGAAATTTGACAAACACAAGGTTACTTCTGCAGAAGAGTGTGCATACACCCCTAAAGTGAGGTAGCAAGCACAGAAAGAGAGGCATCAACAGGCTCCCTTTATATCCTAAAGAATGAGAAGTCGCTGACCTTTTTCCCCATTGAATGAGTTGAAGGTTCACAATCTATCCTGACTAGTTAGGCTGGGTGATATGAAGGCAGGGCCTGAAGTGTGCTGGGCAGGGTTGCTAAAGGGGATTGGGGGACAGAGAAATGAAGGTCCTTGGCAAGAGACCAGAAGTTCCTTATAACTGTAACAATAGCATCCCGTGGTGAGTGGGATAGGGAAGCACAGTCTAGGGTGAAATAAAGTTTAAGATGGAGGCCCTTCTGTGTTTAAACGTAGATAGAAAAGACAGGGCCACAGTTTCTCACTTTAGTAAATTCAGCCTCTGTCTGAAAATGTCTTTGTTTAATCTTGATTAAATGCTGGTTTAATTAGTACTTTAACAATTGTGGAGACTGGGTAATTTATAAAGAATAGAAGTTAATTGGCTCATAGAATTGGAGCCAGGGACTCTAACTTCAGATGTTGGCATTTTGTGAGGGTCTTCTTGCTACATCATAACAGGACAGAAAGCATCACATGGTGGAAAGGAAAAAGAGGTCAAAAAAGAAATTAAACTTGGGACATTGAGCCCTTTAAAAATCAGTATTCTAAGCATCTTCCTTTAGAGTTCACTTCCCAGCACGGTTATATTATACATCTCATTTCTATCCCATGCTTTTCTTTTATTTAAAGAGAAAAAAAGGAAAAACATAGAAATATTATAGAATGTCAAGAAAAGAAGATAAAAACTAAGAAATCACTAGTAGATACATTACATATTGTTCTTTTAGAAATAGTTTTTCAAGTTATAGCATTAAAGCACACAAAGTAGGCACTAAAGCAGTGAGAGTGCAAACAGATCTGTTCAACAATCCAACAAGAACCTAGAAATATGGTCATCAATCCCACACATCTAAACACATGAGGAGCTATAACTTTTATAGCACTTCCTATTTCCTCTTTTTTACAATAACAATTATACATTTTTAAAATTTTATTTAAAGAGAAGAAAAAAACAAAACAGAAAAAAGGGTAGCAATAATACAGAATTCTAAAAGAAGGAAAGAAAAAGGAGAATGAGAAAAAGCCCCACTAAGAAATCAGTAATTTATAAATTACGTACTGTCATCCTGGATGTAGTTGTTCAAGTTACAAAGTTAAAGGGTACATAGTAAATATTCAAACAGTCAGACTACAAATAGTTCTGCTCAAAGATCCAACAAAGATTCAGCAATATGGTCATCTATTTTACACACTCAAACATACATACAGTTGTATCCCTTAGAGCACTTTCTTTTCCTTTCTTATTTACAATAGCAATTACACATTTTGGTTTTATTACTCTTGTACTTCTTATTTACTTTTTACACTAGAGACACAATATGATATTTATAAATATGATTCTTCTTTATTTCACTAATGAGGATAGTCTCAAGTTGTCTCCATTTGCCTATGAAGGCCTCAAGATCATCCTTTTTTATAGCTGAGTAATATTCCATTGTATAAAAATGCCACATCTTTTTCATCCATTCTGCAATTGATAGGCATCTTGGTTGTTTACAGGATTTAGCTATCACAAATTGTGCCACTATGAACATGGGTGCACACATATCACTGTGATATGAACTTTTCAGTTCTTTGGGGGAAAATGCCCAGGTGGGGGATAGTTGGATTGAATGGGGCTTCCAATGCTAGTCTTCTGAGAATTCTCCATATGGATTTCCATAATGGTTGCACCAGTCTACATTCCCACCAACAGTGGAGCAGTGTTCCTTTTTCCCCACAGCCTCACCAACATTTGTTATCAGTTGATTTCTTGATGGCAGCTATTCTTTCTGGAGTGAGGTGGAATCTCAATGCTGTTTTAATTTGCATTTCTTGAATGACCAGTGATGGTGAACATTTCTTCATGTATTTATTTGCCATTTGTATATCTTTCTCTGAGAACTGTGTGTTCATCTTAGGTGCCCATGTTTGGAGAGGGTCTTTGAATTTGGGGCTTGATGTTTTTCAATTCTTTATATATTCTGGACACAAGCCCTTTGTCTGAGGGGTTGCTGGTTACAATTTTTTCCCACTCTGTTGGTGATTTCCTTTGAAGTGCAGAAACTTTTCAATAATGTGAGATCCCATTTGTTGATTCTTTGAAGTGTTTCCTGTGCAGTTTGCATATTGTTCATGAATTCTCTGCCTACCTCTATGTCTCCAAGACTTCTATCTACCTTGTCTTCCAGTAGATTTAGTGTTTCTGTTTTAATATTGAGGTCTTTGATCCATTTAGACTTTAGTTTTGTGCATGGTGCTAGGCATGGATCTGGTTTCAGCCTTCTGCATGTAGAGAGCCAGTTTTTCCAACACCATTTATTAAAGAGACTATCCTTCTTCCAGTGGACATATTTAGCCCCTTTATCAAATATCAGGTGGCTGAGTTTTCTTTGTAGTTGTGCTCGCATCTTCTAATCTGTTCCATTGATCTTCAGGTCTATTTCTTTGCTAGTAGCAAGATGATTTTATCACGGTGGCTTTATAGTACTGTTTCAAGTCAGGAGTTGAGATGCCTCCTGCCTTACTTTGTTGCCTAGAATTGCCTTTGCTATTCTAGGTTTCTTCTGTTTCCACATGAATTTTAGGTATGTTTTCTCTAGATCTGTGAGGTATGTCAATGTTATTTTGATTGGGATTGTGTTAAATCTGTATAACAGTTGTGGGAGTATGGCCATTTTCACACTGTTGTTTCTTCCTAACCAAGAGCAAGGAATGTGCTTCCATTTTCTAATATCCTCTTCAATCTCCTTTTTCAGCGTAGTATAATTTTCAGTATATAGGTCTTTTACACTTTTGCTTAGGTTGATTCCTAAGTATTTCATTTTTTTACATGTTATTGTAAAGGACGATATTTCCGTAATTTCTCTCTCAGTGAGTTTTTTCTTTGTGTACGGGAATGCTATTGATTTTTGAGCACTGAGTTTGTATCCAGCTACACTGCTGAACTTGTTTATTACCTCTAGCAGTCTTTTAGTGGAGTTTTTTGGGTCTTCTATATAGAGTATCATGTCATCTGCAAGTAGTGATAATTTAACTTCTTCCTTTCCTATCTTTAATCCTTTTATTTCTCTCCATTGTCTGATTGCCCTGGCTAGTGTTTCTAGAAATATGTTGAAAAGGAGTGTTGAGAGTGGACATCCTTGTCTTCTTCCTGATTTTAAAGTGAAAGCCCTCAGTTTTTGTCCATTTTGTATATTGTTGGTTGTTGGTTTGTTATAGATGGCCTTTATAAGGTTGAGGTAGACGCCATGTATTCCGAGTTTCTGAAAGGTTTTTATCATGAACATGTGTTGGACTTTGTGAAAAGCTTTTTCTGCATCTACTGTGATGACCATATGGTGTTTGTTTTTGGCTCTATTGAAGTGGTGTATTACATTTATTGATTTGCATATGTTAAAGCATGCTTGCATTCCTGGAATGGACCTCACTTGGTTATGATGTATAATCTTCTTGATGATTTGCTGCATTCTATTTGCCAGTATTTTGTTGAGAATCTTTGCATCAATGTTCTTTAGTGAGATTGGTCTATAGTTCTCTTTTTTGGTTGCATGTTTCTCTGGTTTTGGTATCAGAGTAATACTTGCTTCCAGGAATGATTTAGGGAGGATTGCTTTTTTCTCAATTTCATTGAAGCATTTAAGAGGTACTGGCATCAAATCTTCTCTAAATTTCTTGTAGAATTCAGCTGTGAATCCATCACGACCTGCTTTTCTTTGTTGGTAAGTTTTTAATTACATTTTCAATTTCAATAGCTGATATTGGGTTGTTCAAAATTGCTATATCTTCTTGGTTGAGCTTTGTTAGTTCATATGTTTCTAGAAATCTGTCCATTTCCTCTGTGTTTTCCACTCTATGTGAGTAAAGATTTTCAAAGTAGGTATTCATGATCTTTTGAATTTCCATGGGATCTGTAGTAATTTCTCCCTTTTCAGTTCTTATTGCATGAATTTGGGTTTTTTCTTTCTTTCCCTTGATAAGGTTAGCTAGGGATTTGTCAATTTTGTTTATTCTCTCAAAAATCCAGCTTTTTGATTCATTAATTCTTTGTATTTTTTTAGTTTTAATTGAATTGATTTCTGCTCTAATCTTTACAATTTTCTCTCTTCTATGAGCCCTGGATTTAGCTTTCTCTTCTTTTTCTAGAAGCTTGAGATAGATCATTACATTGTTTATTTGTGCTCATTCTGTTTTCTTGATGTGGCAGCTTATTGCTATATATTTCCCTCTTAAGACCACTTTCATTGCCTCCCACAGATTACAGTATATTCTTTCTATATTTTCATTGAATTGTAGGTATTGCTTTATTTTTTCTTTAATTTCATCTGTAGCCCACTGGTTGTTCAAAAGGCTGTTATTTAATTTGCAAGTATTTATGTAGGTTTTACAGTTTCTTTTGCCATTATTTTCCAATTTCAGTGCACTATGGTCAGATATTATGCATGGCATGATTTCAATACCTTTGCAATTACTTAAGAATATTTTATGGGATAATATATGGTCTATTTTGGAGAGTGTCCTATGCTCAGCTGAGAAGAATGTGTATTCTGATGTGGCTGGGTGGAACACTCTGTAAACGTCTCCTAAGTCCATTTGCTCACAGGTATGATTCCGTTCTTTTATTTCTTTGCTGACTTTTTGTCTAGTTGATCTATCTCTTTGTGACAACGGGCTGTTAAGATCTCCTGTTATAACTGTGTTCTTTTGTATTTGGTTTTTCATGTCCATTAGTATCTGTCTTACATATTTGGGTGCTCCTCTATTTGGTGCATATATATTTATAATTGTTAGTTCTTCCTCTTGAATTTTATCACTAACAAGTATGTAGTGACCTTCTCTATCTCTTTTAATCATTTTAGGTTTGAAATTCATGTTGCCTACAAATAGAATAGCTACCTCTGCTTTTTTCTGGGTTCCTGTTGCATGGAATACTGTTTTCCATACTTTGACTTTTAATGTACGAGTTTCCTTTTGGGTCAGATGTGTTTCTTGTACACAGAATATTGTGGGACCCTGTTTCTTGATCCATTCTGTCAATGTATTTCTTTTTATAGGTGAATTGAGGCTATTTATATATATGGATATGACATATATACTGGCTTGACTTTACCATGTTATGTTCCATTTGTTTCTTTCTGCTTTTGCTCTTATTTGCTTATCCTACCTGGTGGTTTCTTTCTGTTGTTGTTTTGGGGATTGTGGTCATTTTTATCTCTGTCTAGTATGTCCTTCAGTACTCTTTCTAGAGTTGGATTGGTAGACATGAATTTCTTCAGTTGTTCTTTCTCATGGAAGTATGTTTTTTCTCCATTAAAGTTGAATGAAAGTTTTGCTGGGTACATCAGTCTGGGTTGGAGGTTGTTTTCTTTCAGGGCTTGAAATACCTCACTCCAAGATCTTCTTGACTTGAGGGTTTATGCTGAAAAGTCTGCCATGATTCTAATGGGCTTTCCTTGATAGGTGAGTTGTGTCTTTTCTCTGGTAGCTTTTAATATTCTGTTTTTATGCTGTGTGTCTGAGATCTTAATTATTATGTGTCTGGGTGTGGATTTATGTTGATTGTGACTGTTTGGTGTTCTGTATGCCTCACTTATCTGCTTATCAGATTCTTTCCCCATGTTTGGGAAATTTTCTGCTATTATTTCTGTAAATACCTTACGTATGTAATTTGCCTCGTCTCCTGTATCTTCGCTAATGCCCATTATTCTTATATTGTTGCTCTTGGTGTCATTGTGGAGCTTCTGGATTGTCATTTCATGCTGCTTTGTTATTTTTAAAAGTTCTATCCTTTCCTGATCACTAACTGTGACCCTGTCCTCAAGGTCCAAAATCCTATCCTCAGCTTCCTTTAGCCTGTTTTGCATGCTTTCAATAGAATTTTTTGTTTCTTGGATGTCTCTTTGTGTTTGTTTCATGAATTCTGCTTTTTTTCTATATTGTTTTTTGAAAGTTTCAGTCAGTTTCCCATGCTCATGTACTTTTTTCTCTAGTTCTTCTTTAGCTACATTCAACAACTCCTTTATTAAAGTTGTTATTTCTATCTTTACATGGGTGAGTACTTCTATTTTGATTTCCTCTATAGCCAGATGCAGTTTTTTTTTTATTTCACTCTCTATCTTTTCAGAGATTCCCAGTGTGTTACTTTGGGTGTTCTCTATTTCAATATCTCTTATATTTGCTTCTGGTGAACTGTATGTTTGAGCCTGCATTTTGCTTTTTCGTTTTGTCATTTTTCACTCTGCCTGGTGTTTTGTATGTGTAGGAGAGGATCACACGCTCTCTTTTCAGACTTACCAAAGTCCTACAGTTAGTTGGAGGGGGTTTTACTACTGGCCCTATTTATCCCCTGTACACCTCTATTTTAGGGGTATACTCACAACATTGATACAGTCAATCCAGTGTGGTCCAAAGTTCACTACCTGGGAGCAAATTCCAAATTTTCTCACACTAACTGGATACTGCTGAGATCTTCTCATGTTCCAGGTGGGAGGGCAGGCCCATCTCTAGTAGTCCAGCCCAGTGTTCAATCTTTGGCGGGCCTCCTTAATGTTCTAGGTGGCAGGGCATGCACATGGTGGAGGTTCCAGGTAGCCTACGCCTGAGGCAGGCTTGTGCTGAGTTCCTGGTGTCAGGGTGGACCCTCGCTGGAGGTTCTGGGTAGCCTAGGTAGTCGGGCTTGCGCTGAATTCCGGGTGGTAGGATAGTCCCTCAGTGTAGGTTCTGGGTAGTCTACACCTGAGGCAGGCTTGCGCTGAATTCCAGGTGGCAGGGCAGGCCCTTGCTTGAGGTTCTGGACAGCCTAGCCCTGAGACAGTCTTGTGCTGAGTTCCCAGTGGCAGGCAGGACTTCGATTGAGGTTCTGGGCAGCGTTGCCCTGAGTCAGGCTTGTATTGAGTTCCCGGTGGCAGGGCTGGCCCTCAGTGGAGGTTCTGGGCAGTCTATGCTTAAGGAGGGCTTGTGCTGAGTTCCCAGTGGCAGGGCAGGCCCCTGGTGGAGGTTCTATCACATGCTTTTTGAAGGGCACATTCAAGCCAAAGCAATTGAATATTAAATTTCAACCTGAAAGCTATTGTTTCTCAGCCCTGTAAAAATATTATTCTTTTGTCTTTTGGCCTGTAAAGTTGCTGTTGCATTGTCTCTTCTCAATTCAGTTGTTTCTTTGAGGTGTTCTGTCATATCTCTCTAGTGACTTTTAAGACCTTCTGTTTAACTTTGGGATTTTGATATTTCTTTGCAATGTATCCAAGTTTCTGTTTATTTTTCTTTTTCCCTCTTGGCATGGATGTGCCTCTTAAAACTAGATTTATGACTTTAATCAATATAGAAAAAAATTTTTAGCCATTATGTCTCAAAATAATGATTTTCTGCTATTGTAAAAAAGAAAAAATAGGAAGTGCTATAAAAGGTGTAACTGCATGTATATCTAAGTGTGTAGGATTGATAATCATATTTCTAAGTTCTTGCTGGATTGTTGAACAGATCTGTTTGCAGTCTCTCTACTTGAGTGTCTACTTTGTGTGCTTTAATTTTGCAACTTGAACAACTATTTCTAAAAGAACTATATGTAATTTATCAACTAATGAGTTCTTACTGTTAATCTTTTTTTTGAAATTCCATATTTCTACCCTTTTTCTGTTTTTTTCTCTTGAAATAAAAATATTGATTTTCCATCACCCCATGATTCCCATAATCTTTCTAGTCTGTCCTTAGAGTGTTCCTGCTAAAAATATGTTTGACTATCTCATTCTATCCTTGATATATCATAAACTCTTTCATATACTCCATAATTCAAATATTCCATCTTTTTTATCTTACTGTACTGCATTTTGGATAGCTACTTCAGATTTATACTCCAATTCAATTATTCTCTCCAGAGATTTTAAATATGATTTAAAATTCTGCTGATTTGAGATTTCAACATTCATATATTTTAATTCTAGGAAATCAGCTTGGTTCAAAATCTGCTTGCTATTTTTCAAAAAATGACTTTTTAATGGATGATAATTCTTCCTTTATTTATTTAATCATTTTAAACATACTTATTTTGTCATCTCCATCAGGCTATTCTATTATCCAAAGTCTTATGGGAGTACAAATTTGCAGTTCATGTGTCCTCTTTCACTCAGAGTGGAATCTTCTCTTACTTTTTGTGATTTAAAGTTTCAGCTCAACATCAGTGGAGCTTTACCTGTGCAGTTCTGTGCAAGTCAAATTTGGAATGTGGTCCTCCAAACTGTTTTTGCATATGTTTCTGTCATGTACCAGAAACAGGAAGTCTTATGTCAACTTTTTATTTTAAGGTTTCCTGGCACATGCAGGTGGTGGCACAATACACAGTTATACAATTTTTAAGGAAGATTAATTTTTGCCCAGAGGCCAGGCAAAGAAAGACATTCTGCACTGTCAGCTTGTGCTAGCAGGTACATTTTTTTCCTTTCCCACCATTTACTAATGGTTCATCCCTTCAAGCCCTGAATTTATACAGCACATGACAATTCCAATTCTTTTTGCCTTTTGTAAATCAAAGGAATTTATTGTGAAGCTAAACAATTATTCAATCAAGATGGATAAATAAAAGCATTTATAGATAAAGACACAAATGTACCAATGAATCCTTGCTAAGAAAAGAAACAAAGGATTTTCATCATAAAGAAAGATATTTAAGGAAAGAAGCAAGAATTCAGATAGAAGAAGCATGGAGACAATGAAATTGGTAAACACATAAATAAATCCAAATCATAATTTACTATTTATTTTTAATGATGACTAATAAATGATGTCATTAAAATATAATGGAAATAAGATATTGAATAAGGGCTAGAATTGTGGCTCAGTGGTAGAGCAGTTGCCCAGTATGTATGAGACCCTGGTTTCAATACTCAGCATCAGGAAGGAGGGAAGGAAGGAAGGGAGGGAAGGTGGGAGGAAAGAAAGAGGGAAAGATGGAGGGAAGGACAATAATAGCATGTAAAATGGAGATTACATTAAATAAGATAAGAACTTGGTGGAAAACACAATCAACTGACATAAACCATCTAGAAAATTGTATTTTCCCATTAATAAGAAATCCAGAAATAGGTGGCACTTGGGTCATTTAAGTAAGCAACATTCTTAGCAACACTGAGGACCCTGGTGTCTTCATCTTACCCCTAACCTGCTTCTCTTATGCCCATGTTAATGTTAGAATCTATCCCAATATCTGGATCACTTCTGTCTTTAGATCATTCATTTTTCCTTCATCTGAGGATTTCTATTTCTTACCTGGAAGTACTTTCTTCTGTATATATATATATATATATATATATATATATATATATATATTATTTTTTTAAATTCCTAAATTGGAGTCATGTAGTACATACCATTTCATTGCCTATCTTTTAAAAAAATCCATCATTAAAATAGTTAGCATTAATCAAGCATGGTGGTACATATTTGTAATTCTAGCATCCTGGGAAGCTGATGCAGGAGGACCACAAGTGTAAATTGTCAGCCAGGCAATTTAGAAATCTAGCAAGATCCTGTTTCAAAACTTAAAAATAAAATGGGCTGGAGATGCAGCTCAACACAAAGGCCCTGTGTTCAACATCAAGTACCACAAAAGAAAAAAACTAGCACTGAACTAGCAAAGTCTTTTACTGTATTTTCCATTTTTCTAATGGCTGTTTTGGAATTGTGAAAGGGTCCTTTAAAAACTTTAACTCAAACACAAGTTAATGTAATTCATTCTCATCTGCTCACTTACATAAAAGCAAGAGAAAAATATCCACCTCTACAGAAGTTAGAGGGTTAAGAAAATAAACAAGTTGGTGAGAGCTCACACAAGTTGGGAAAAAGTAAAAATCAGAAAAATTTGCTTCCACTAAAATGCTTAAATATTCTTGTTTTCTTCATTGCTGAGACAAGATTCTGACATTAGTGTTCTATGTCTTTACTATAATAATGTCTTATTTTTACACTTCGTCTTTGCAGAGTTGCATAATAAGATTTAGTGAGCTATCTCTGAAGCCTACTTAGGAAAGATGGTAAGAACTTATGTGCAACTGAGTTTGTTAAAGGAGGTCAGAAGCTGCTGTACCTATGTCTTCTAGAGAAGTCTCTTGAGTCATCAGATGCCATGGAAAGAGATACAACTTTCTGTGTGTAATTGTTTTCTTTGCTTGTTTGTTTGTTTTAAAGTGCTGGGGATTGAACCCAGAACCTCACACATGGTAGGCAAGTGCTCTACCAAGGAGCTTCATCCTTAGCCCTTTTTATTTTGAGATGCTGTCTTATTGAATTGTGCAGACTGGCTTCAACCATGTGATCCGCCTGCCTCAACTTCTCAAGTAGCTAAGATTACAGGTGTGTGCTTCCATATTCAGCTTGGGTGTAAATATTCTACTGTGAGAAGAATGATTAACTTATGCATAAGTTTTCTTTTATTAAAATCTTGATTTCTAATAGCCAAAAGGTGGAAGCAACACAAGTCTCCATGGACAGATAAATGGACAAATAAAATTCAGTCTTGCAGAGAAGATTGGCTATATCACTGTTTTGTCTTGACTGATTTTGTTTGAATCTGGTATGCTTGAGGGTGTCAAGTCTGGGAGTAGGGGCAACTACTCTGGAGATGGCAGGATTCAATAGGATAGCCATTCTGGTTTGATTATTAACTGCCTTTGAAGTCCTATAATGTCTCCAATGTTTGGTTTTTATTAATAGTGCTATGTACCACTAAGTTTAACTGTCCTATGCCTGATGATATAGACAATTTTATTGAAAATAACAGGAGACACCAAGGTGACAAACTGTAGATCACCTAGTATTGTGGTTTTATATGTCCTTCTCATTTCGTGTTTCTCTAGGAATTTGTATTGTTGACTTGTTTTGATTTGTTTTTCCCTCTAATACAGAAAGGCTAGATATGCATGTAGAGACTTATACATGTGTAGAACTTCTAAACAGTTTACAAGACTTGATTATAGTTATTGTAAAAAAAAAGAGAGAGGAAAGGAAAGTATTCCAAAGGATATAACTGTAAGTATGTTTGAGTGTGTAGGATAGATGACCATAATACTAAGTTTTTTGTTGGATAGATGAACAGATCTTATTGGAGTCTCACTGTTTAGATGTCTACTTTTTATGCTTTACTTTTGTAACTTGAACAATTACTTCTAGGAGGAAAATATGTATTGTCAACTAGTGATTTCTTACTGGTTTTTGTTTTTGTTTTTATTTTTTTTTGGAAATTTTGTATTATTTCTATCCTCTTTCTGTTTCACTTTTTTTCTCTAATTAAAAAAAGAAAAACTTCAAATGTTAGTACTTATTCACTATAGTTTGGAATTTTTTATTTACAGCCAAAAGCAAGCTTATGTATACTGTGTTCATTGTAGAAAAGTTAGAATGCACAAAGGAAAAAAAAAAAACAAGATAGAGGAAAATTTCACCTTTATTACTGCCATCAAGAAATAGCCAACTTTGCTATTGGACATATATTCTAGTAATTCTTCTTCTTTTTATTGTTTTATAAAAATATGGAATAGAAATACTGTTTTGTAACTGAATTCATCTATTTCTATATCAATCATATTCATCTACTTGTATGGGCATTCCAAGGTTTTTAAATTCTGTAATATCAGATGTTTGTTATTTCCAATTTTAACTATTGTAAACAACTAGAGTGAACATGTTTATAGATGCATCTTTGATTATTTCCTTATTTTCCACCATGATTCGCTGAATCAGAAAGAATGCACATATTTTAGACTTTGCATACTCACAAATAAAATGTCTTTCAGAAAAAAAATTCAGTCTTAAAAAGAAAGAAAATTTTGACATATATTACAACACGGATTAGCCTGATATTATACTAAGTGAAATAAACCAACCACAAAAGACCATAAGATTCATATACATGAACTACCTAGGATAGTCAAATCCATGTAGGTGGAATAGAATGGTGGTTGCTAGGGGATGTAGAGAGGGGTAAATGAGGAGTTGTTTGATTGGTACAGAATTTCAGTGTTGCAAGATGAAAATGTTCTAGAAATTGCTTGTGGAATAATGTCAAGATACTTTATACCACTCAACTATACACTTAGAAATGGTTAAGATGGTAAATTTTGCATATATATTATCACAGTTAAATTGTTTAAAAGCAAGCACAAGGGACAGTCTCCTGATTTCTGTTCTGAATGGGCAGTATATCCACATGGCAGCACTTTAGAAGGTGTAAAGAAGCATGCAGTGTTTTCACTGTGACCTTCTCTGTCCTTCAGCCTTCTTATCTGTCCCACAACTATTCAACCTATCTCCTCTTGGGCATCAATTATGACCACTTTGTTGTGTGTCCTTCTGTAGGTATGCTGTGACTCATTGTTTTGAATAGCTGCTTGGTAATTCATTGTACACGTGCACCATACTTCCCCTTGGTTGTTCTAGTTTGACATTTCTTTGTAATTTCATGTTTTAATTAAAAATATAAGCTGGACATGGTGATGCAGGCCTGTAATCCTAGAATTTGGGAGGATGAGGCAGGAGGATAGTTGTGAGTTTGAGGCCAGTCTGGGATACATAGTGAGACCCTCTCTCTCTCAAAAAAAGCAAAACAATACAAAACAAAATGTACACTCTGTTAGGTGTTTGTTTATATTACATATAATTAATTTTACACATTTTAATAGGCAATATATTCATAGGATTCAAAATTCTTAAAGCACAAGAGAGGATATTAAAATGTCTTACTGCTACTGCTATTTCCCAGATCAGCATGTTCCCTTCTAGGCCTGTCACTTGTCTGCTTCTACTCAGATCCATTCCCTGATTTTTGTCCATTTTTCTTATTACTTCAGGAGACTTCATATCCTAGGCTTCTTTACCTGGTGGCTTCTGATTAGCTTCCAGCAATGAGGTGGGAGGCAGGGGACAGGGGGTGGACACTATTAAAGACTGAAGGATGCAAGGAGAGCAGAGCCAAGGTAGTTCTCTCCTCTTGTGCTTTGAATAGTTTCCTGCAGTTCCTGTAACTTCTTGGCTCCAGCTCCACCTAGTCAGCCCTGCCTTCTATGGTTCCAACTCTGGGTGGGCAGCCTCTGCCATGATTTTAGTATTGCTGAATCAACCCAGTTTCTGGGATCTGGTAATATTTCCCTGTATCCCTTTAGCTCTAAGGCTGGTAGTCATTCCCTGCTATTAATAACTATATGGTTATCTCACAATTTCCCATATGATGTCTTGACTCTATTACCTCTATAGTCAAGTTGCTATATTCTTTCTGATTGAAATACATAGACAGGTTTCTCTGGCTGAATCTTGACTGACACATCATCCCTCACCACTTAGGTTCATATATTCAGATTTATTTGCTCATGAAATCAAAGGAGACCATTTAGTTTGGTTAAAAAAATGTAAATAGGATTTATTCAAAGCTAGCTCTGAGGAGGTAGAAGAGCCCATTTGCTTCAAATCACCATCTCACAGAGCACAGGTACATTAGAGTCACAGTGCTAGAGAAGAAATGCAATGAGATAATAGACATATCCAAGTTTATTTTATCCTTTCTTCTCTTGCCTATGGAAATGAAACTGGACATGACCTTCTGGTGCCAGCATCTGCATATTCTGTCCATTCATGTGGACACAGGAGAGGTAGGGTAGGCATTTATGTTGTGGGCCTGAGGAAGTTTGGAGAAATCACTTGTCTCTAAAGGGAAACACCTGATTTTAAAGTTCCTTTTGTGGTGCTGGTTACCACATATCACCTTTGGAGAGAAGCAGTGTTGGTAATTTCTTGTGTGTGTCTTTCCAGATCTATTTTTTGCATATATAGTCAATAGCATTTATTGTCTCCCCCTCCCTTTTTTTAATAAAAATAGGATATTATATATGCTATTCATCATTTTTCTGTTTTCACTTAGCAAGGATCCTGTGGTTTGTTATATGTAAGATTATAAAAATTTTCTTCATTTCTTTTAATCTATCACATAGATGTAGTAAATGATTGTTGGAACATGGTCATGGCCATTTCCATTTAGTTGCTTACATATCATCTCTGACTGCTTTAATATCTCTTACTTAGGTTGCTTAAGATTTCCTTCCTTTACAAACAACTCTAGTGAATAATCTTGAATAATAACACATTATGAAGTTTGAAGAAAATTCTGGAACAAGAATTGCTGGATCAGTGGGCATGTGTATTTGAAAATTTTTAAGCATAAAATTTCAAAAATATCTTTTTGGTAGGCATCAGGGTTAAAATTCAAAGGTTCTAGAGAAACAAGATGTTGAATTTCACTTTTTTTCTACATATGAAAACATGGTCAAAACAATTTTTCATGAACAACATAGTTTTATGACACTGAATATTCTCGAAAAAATAGGCATTCTCAACAAGTCTTTCACATATACAACCAAGTAAAGACAAAAGAGTAAGCCTCTATAATTACCTTGAACTTTAAACAAAGCTAAAGTATTGCTAGGTTAGCAAAGTTTAAAAGCTTTGTTGAACTGGATGTGGTGCCACATGCCTGTAATCCGAGCACTCAGGTGGCAGAAGCAAGATCATTGTGAGTTCTAAGCCAGTCTGAGCTGCATAGAGAGTTCAAGTCCAACCTAAACTACATAGTGAGACCTTGTCTCAGAAAACCAAAACAATTTTTTTAAAGTTTTTATCGGTACCAGGGATTGAACTCACAACTATGTGCTTACAAGGCAGATGCTTATGTCACTGAGCTAAATCCCCAACCCCAGAAAACCAAAACAATTTTAAAAAGGAATCTGATATACAGATAAGTCAGGCATATAGAATTGCACACAGCCATAACCAAAGTAAATCTACACTCACACAAAGGATAATCAAGATCCTAGACATTCAGCACAAAAAAAGAATACTAAAAGCTGTTAGAGAAAAGAATCAGATTACCTGTGAAAGAAAGCACATTAAAATCATAGCCAACTTCTCAACATAAACCCTTAAGTCAAGATGAACTTGGAGTGAAGAATTTGAAGCCCTGAAAGAAAACAACTTTCATCCCAGATTGATGCGACCTGAAAAACTATTTCTCAAAATTAAGAGAAATAAGATATTTTCATGACAAAGAACAACTGAAGAAATTCATGTCCACCAAACCAACCCTTGAAAGAGTACTGAAAAACATACTAGATAGAGATAAAAATGACCACAATTCCCAGAACAACGACAGCAAGAAAGCACCAGCAGTGCAAGAAATTAAACAAAGGGGAAAAGCAGGGATCCAACAATAAGAAAACAGCACAACAAAGATAAGCCAATATATTTCAGTTATAACTATCAATGTAAATGGGCTCAATTGACCAATTAAAAGAAATAGATTGGCAGAATAGATCAAGAAATAAGATCCAACAATATGCTGTACACAAGAACCACATCTAACTCAGAAACTCATAGACTGAAAGTCAAAGGATGGAAAACAATATTCCATGCAACAGGACCCCAGAAAAATCAGGGGTAGTTATTCTGTTTGCAGACAATGTGAACTTCAAAGCAAAAAATGATCAAAAGAGATAAATGAGGTCACTACCTACTAATTAGAGGAAAAATTTAAGAGAAAGAGTTAACAAGTATAAATGTATATGCACTAAATACAGGAGCACCCAACTATATAAGACATATATTAATGGACATGAAAAATCAAATATGCAATAACACAATTGTAACAGGGAACCTTAATGTCCCATTGTCACAAAGAGATAGATCAACTAGACAAAAAGTCAGCAAAGAAATAACAGAAATGAATCAAACCCATGACCAAATGGACTTACTAGATGTTCACAGAGTGCTCCACCCAACAACATCAGAACACACGGTCTTCTCAGCTGTACATAGGACATCTCTAAAGTAGACCATATATTAGCCCATAGAACATGCTTAAGTAAATGCAAAGGAATTGAAATTATCCCATGTATATTATTTGATCATATTGCACTGAAATTGGAAATTAATGACAATAGAAACTGCAAAAAACACATAAACATGGGAAAATTCAATACCCTCTTGAACAATCAATGGGCTACAGATGAAATTAAACAATATCTACAATTAAATGAAAATGCAGATACAACATACTGGAACCTGTGGGATGCAATTAAAGTGGTCCTAAGAGGGAAATATATAGCAATGAACTGTCACATGAGGAAAACAGAATGAGCGTACATAAACAATCTAAAGTTGTACCTCAAGCTTCTAGAAAAGGAAAAGCAAGTCAAGACTGAGCTCATAGAAGGGAAGAAATTCTAAAGATTAGTGCAGATATTAATGCAGTTAAGACTAAGAAAACAATACAAAGAATTAATGAATCAAAGAGTTGGTTCTTTGAAAAAATAAAATTGATTAACCCCTAGCCAACCATATCAGGAAAAGCAAAGAAAAAACTAAAATTCATGCAATGAGGAATGAAAAGAGTGAAATAACTATAGATTTTGTGGAAATGTAAAAGATCATTGATACATACTTTGAAAATGCTTACTCTCATTGGCTGGAAAACACAGAAAATGGACAGATTCTGAGAAACATATGAACTACCAAAGCTGAATCAAGAAGATACAAAAATTTTGAATAACCCAATATTAGTTACTGAAATTGAAAATGTAATTAAAAACTTAGCAAGAAGCTGATACCTAAACCAGAGAGAGTCCTAACCAAAAAGGAGAATTACAGGCAAATCTCTCTAATGAACATAGGTGCCAAAATTCTCAATAAAATACTAGCAAACAGAATGCAGCAAGTCATCAAGAAGATTATAAGTCGTGGTCAAGTGGGCCTCATCCCAGGAATGTGGGGATGGTTCAACATATGCAAACCAATAAAAGTAATATACCACATAAATAGAGCCAAAGACCAAAAAATCACATGATTATCATGATAGATGCAGAAAAAGCTTTGCTAAAATCCAACACTCATTCATGAAAAAAATCCTACAGAAAATCTGATAAAAGTCATTTAGAAAAAGCAACAGTCAACAATTAAATGGATGGACAAGAACTGAAAGCTTTCACTCTAAAATCAGGAACAAGAAAATGATGTCCATTGTCACCACTCCTATTCAATATAGTTCTGGAAACATTAGCCAGAGCAATTAGACAAGAGAGAAATAAAAAGAATAAAGATAGGAAAGGAAGAAGTTAAATTATCATTATTCACAAATTACATGATACTTTACATAGAAGATCCCAAAAACTCCACCAAAAGACTAGTAGAGTTAATTAGCAAATTCAGCAGTGTAGCTGGATAGAAAGTCAACACTCAAAAATCAATAGCATTCTTGTACACAAACAAACTCATTGAGAGAGATATTATGGAAATAATACCTGTCACAATAGCATCCAAAAAAGTAAATTCTTAGGAATCAATCTAACAGAGGATATAAAAGATCTATATATTGAAAGCTATATGACTCTGAAAAAGGAGACTGAAGAGGATATCAGAAAATGGAAAGATATCCCTTTCTCTTAGATAGGAAGAATCAAGATAGTGAAAATGACCATACTCCCAAAGCTGTTAAAGAGATTCAATGCAATCCCAATCAAAATACCACTAGCATGCCTTACAGATCTAGAGAAAAAATTCCTAAAATTCATTTGGAAGCAGAAGAGACCTAGAATAGCAAAGACAATCTTGGGCAACAAAGGCAATGCAGGAGGCATCACAATCCCTGACTTGAAATTATACTACAAAGCTACTGTGATAAAATCAGCATGATACTGGCAAAAACAAAACAAAACAAAACAAAACACCCAAAACCAGACCTGATGATCAGTGGAACAGATTAGAAGATCAGGCACAACTACAAAGACACTCAGCCACCTTATATCAGCCTGGGCTACACAGTACCCCCAAGGCCATCCTGACCTGCATAGTGAGATCCTATCTCTAAAACACACACACACACAAAAAGAGACTTAGCCACCTTATCTTTGAAAAAGGGCCAAGCATGTTCACTGGAAGGATAGCTTCTTTAATAAATGGTGCTGAAAAAATTGGTTCTCCACATGCCAAAGAGTAAAGTTAGACTCATGTATATCACTGTGTATGAAACTAAAGTCAAAATGGATCAAAGATATAAGTGTTGAAGCAAAAACACTAAATCTACTGGAAGACAAGGCAGGTAGAAATCTTGAAGACTTAAGGGTATGCAAAGAGTTCATGAACAAAACACAAACTTCATGGAAAGTACTTCAAAGAATCAACAACTAGGATCTTATCTTATTAAAAAGTTTTGCATATCAAACAAAATCACTAGCAGAGTGAAAAGAAAACCCACAGAATGGGAAAAAATTTTAACAACTGTCCCTCAGATGAAAGACTTATATGTAGAACACATGAAGAATTGAAAAACATTAAACCCCCCAAATTCAAAGACCCAATCTAAAAATAGGCATCTGAGATGATCATGTACTTCTCAGATAAAGAAGTACAAATGGCAAATAAATGTATGAAAATATGTTCAACATCCCTGGTCATTTGAGAAATGTAAATTAAAGCAACACTGAGATTCCATCTCACTCCAGAAAGAATGGCCATTATCCAGAAATCAACCAATAATAAATGTTGGCAGGGCTGTAGAGAAAAAAGAACACTTTTCCACTGTTGGTAGGAATGTAGACTGGTACAACCACCATGGAAATCAATGTGGAGATTCCTCAAAAAACTAGGATTGGAGGTTCCATTCAATCCAGCTATTCCCAGAATAATTGCAAACCTCATATCACAGTGATATATGTGCATCCATGTTTATAGCAGCACAATTTGTAATAGCCAAATGTTGGAAACAAACCAAATGCCCATCAACCACAAAATGGATAAAAAAGATGTGGCATTTTTATAAATGGAGTATACTCAGCTATGAAGAATGATAAACTTGAGGCTTTTATAGGTAAATGGATGTAACTTGAGACCATACTCATAAGTAAAATAAATCTTACTTGCATGGTAAATACCATATTGTATCCTTAGTGTAAATAAAAAAGCAAACAAAATAGAAAATGTACACTAGATATTGTGAAAATGAAATGGAAAGAAAGTGCTCAAAAGGAAAGAACAGCTGGGATGGGGAAAGGAGAAAAGAAGAGAAAAGATTATATATATATATATATATATATATATATATATATATATATATGTACATATATATGTGTGTATGTAAAAATATACAAGATAGATAACTACACTACTAATCTCTGTTAGTTTATCATAAAGAACAGTTTATGTTTTCATTGTCTGATTGTTTGATCATTTTTTGATGCCTAAATTCTGTAATCTGAACTACTTTGAAGATAACAATATGCAATGTTAGTGTTAATTTCTTGTTTTTTAAAAAATTCTCTATCATTTTTATCCCTTTTTTGTTTGTTTTGTTTTTAAAATTTTTTAAAAAGCTTTGAGCATACACAATCTGTTTCAACTGATGCCAGGGACAGGCTCTGAAAGGGCTAAGGACAAGAGACATTATGGTAGCCATTATGGATTTCCTGGTGTATGATCTTGAAATCCCTTAAGGCTCTCATTCTTGTGTTTTGATTGCTTTTATACTATTTTGATTAACATTGTGTGTGAAGGTATGGACAACTACTTCAAATCAAACAAGAGACATTATTGTAGCCACTGTTGATTTTCTGTTTGTCTTGTTCTGAAATCCTGTGTTACTTGGATTGCTCTGATCTGCTTTGCTCTGTTTTGTTTTGTTTTGCTTTATTCTCTGTAAAATAAAAAAAGAAAGGGCTGAGTACATAAAGTGGTTTGCTTTCAGAGCATCATGTAGATTTGCATCTTAAAATTTTGTTACTGAGAGCTTTACATTCTCTTCCCTTCTTGTAGGAGTGTATGGACTAGTCCAAACAGTGACTAGTACTGACAGTTAAGATGTGAGCCCTGGAGCCAAAGTAATTTCTGGAAATTAAATAAGTGCAAGAAAAATTAGTATTGCTGACTATATATATCCCTATTACATGGCTGGCAGCATTTTTCTGTAATGGGTCAGGTGGTATATATCTTAGGTGTTATTGGTCATGCAATGTCTGTCATTTCTACTCACCTCTGTCCTTTTAGTACTAAAGCAGCCATAGATAATATTTAAATGAATAGGTGTGGTTATGTGCTAATAAAATCTAATTTACAATAAGTGGTGTGACCGAGGATATAGCTCAGCCGCACAGCACCTGCCTGTCAAGTACAAGGCC
>PVLA01012267.1:0-46001 GCA_004027455.1 Hydrochoerus hydrochaeris | reverse complement strand
TACCCGGGGCTCAGACTTCTTCCCCACCCCAGGCCCTGCCATCCACCATAGAACCAGCCCTGGGGCCTTTGGCCTCTGAAAATTTGGATTAGATCGCCAGCGGTGCAGGAAAAAAAGTTTTAAAACTAGAAAGAAAGAAAGAAAAAGGGAAGATTTCCGTTGCCCTATTGATGGAGCTGTGTTCTACACACGCACACATCTCAGTTCCCACGCCAGGAGCCTTAGAAGAGGGAAACTGTAGGTGGCGAAAATCCTTTAGAATAATCAGAATATAGCGAGCAAGAGAGACAAGTGCAATGGTTTGGATGTTGGAACTTCCCCCAAACCCATGTGGTTAAAGTACGCAGGGCAGAGCTGTTGTGAGGTGGAACGTTTAAGAGCCTTAGGTTATTGAGGTGGGACCCCAATCCTGTCCTGTCTTTTTCTTTGTTTCCTGGTTCATGAGGTGGGTGGTTTGCAACACCATGTACACTCAACATGACATAGCACCCTCAAAAGGGCCTGCAGATAGGAAGCCACTTGATGTTAGACTGGAACCACCAAACCGAGAGCCAAAATAAACCTTTTTTCTTCCTAAGTGAACTGTCTCAGGTATTTCACTATAGTAAGGGGAAATTGACATCACATGGCAAATAGATACGTAGGAATCCAAAGGTAAGTTTTCCTCAAGAACAGAGTTTTTCACATGCCATTTTGTTTCTTCTTGCTGAGAGGAAAGCTGGACAAACCACGCAATCCAAATCAAGCAGTGTTGCTTGCAGCACTGAATGGGATATACAAAACTAGAATACAAAAGTGAAAAGGAAAGGATCAAAAGAAAAATCAGACTGTGAGCTTCATCACTTTCATCTGTTTGTCTTCATTAAACTCCACTAATTTTTGGCATAATTATTGCTTAGAAGTACACAAATTTTAAATCATATTTTACAAATCACATTACTGACTCTGCTCCCACAGTTTCCAAAATCAGAAATAAATGTTAAAAGTAATCAAATTCTTTAGCATCCATGGGAATGATTCTGATTTTTCTCCTTAACCAATCTATATGAGTTAGATTAATATATGTATTTCTTTTTGTCTTTTTTTTGAGATAGGATCTCACTATGCTGTTCAAGCTTGTTTTGGGCTCACTTGTAGCTCAGGTTGGTCTCAAACTTGCAACAATCCTCCTGCCTCAGCCTCCCAAATTCTGGGATTACAGGAATGTGCTACCAGGCCTGGCTAGATTAATAGATTTCTTATTGAATTGTTTTTCCACTCCTGAGATGAATCTTGAATAACTAATCCATGTTCTTTAACTATATGGATTTTTCTTCTTCTGAATTTTCATTGTGTTTGTATTTTAGCTACTTGATTCACAGGGACATTTGAATAAACATAATGATTTTTTACTATAATATTATTTCAATAATATACAGGTAAATACATGAGTAAATCTATATTCATGAATTATATTGTTTTTTTCCTAGAAAGTGCACTTTACTGAAGAATGGGAAATGTTAAATATAAACACAGCAAGAACTTTACAGAAACTTCCTAAGTTTCATGTATGTATAATATTTTCTTAGCACTTCGTTGAACTTTGTGGTCTACATATTTTTATTCTTTGCCACCCTAACAGTTGAATTAGTTAAAATGTATTGACTATAAAGCACATTGTTTGTTCATAAATTCTTTAAAATTCATCTATTTTTAAAGCTGCTACTTTACTGCTAAATTTTGAAAACAAATACTAGAAATCATTGGGTGCTTCTTTGGCTGCATAGCCAGGGAATTTAGGTGACATTGGATTAGATACTCCATCACTGAATTCAGTGACTGTTAATTTTTTCCTTGGGTAGTTTATGTTCCCAATTTCTTTTTAATCTGATTAATCCATTCACCATTTTGGCAGACTTCTGCAGTCTCTTGGTGAAAAGAGGGACAGGGAACATGAGGTCATTATCTGTAACATTCTTCCTTTCACAGTGTGCCACCTGGGGGTTCAGAGGCGTGAGATCACTTACCTAAATCAAACTTTCATCTGAAAATGGGAGTGGAGGTGAAAGGAATGTAAGTATATAATTTCAAAAGTGAATCTATATATGTGAAAGCACACATGTATATGTTCACAGACATAATTATATATATATGCCAATGTCTCAGCATAAATTTAGTAACAATTCCAATTTGATATTTTAGCCATAATTTAAATATATGGTATTACTTATTGGTAGCACAAAAGCTTTTAACATTTCAGTAGGTGAATAGAATCTTCTATAATAGGAGTCCCTAGTATTGATGCTTTAAAAAAAAATCAAAAGAAACATACTTAAGCTTTTCTAAGTTACAGATTTGTGATGTTAGAATATGTCTTGCTGTCATTACTCCAGTAAAATATCTTTTTGGTTAAGTAAAAAAAAAAGCATGCCATATGTTTACTGTATCTGTAGTTTGCATGTGGAATTTATGTTTGCCTATGAATGCTTTGTTATGGATTTTCACATCAGGTGAGTTATCCTTCCCTTTAAAAATTATTCTGTTTTAGCTTTTTCATCAAGTCATCCTCTTCTGAGCTCCATTTTTTTCTAGTTTGGTAAATTCCTAAATATTTTTTAACATCTGCTGATACACCTTCTGACCCACAGTTGTGATCTTTTTTCAGGCTGTAATGAGGCTTAACACCATTTGTTTATTTTTAAATGATGCTCGTTCATGAAAAATATCCTTATAACAATTGCTTTTGTGTTATGTGTACACTTATTTATATAATTAAAAACAAATTAATTGCAGAGTCATAGATGTTATTCAGATAACATTTTATACTCTGACTTTTCCCATATAGTTATTGTCAACATCTGTGTCATTTGAACCTCTTTTGATTCATCAAGACAGTAAAATACTAGAAGATATATTCCTCACCGTGGTTAATCATTTAAATTTGCTTCTGTATATCCATGTTCCCTATAAATATTGTTGTGTACCAATTTTTTTTTATGTTTTTCTTTTCTTATGTTCTTAAACTAGATTCTTGGAAAGAAAATTCGTTCCAATAAACATTGTTATGTACTAATCTTTATCTTTTTCTTTCATTATGTTCTGAAACTAGATTCTTAGAAAGAAATCAGTGTGCTTTGGGCTTTAGCTCAGTTGGTTGAAGGTCCCACCTTGGTAAACATGAGGTTGTGAGTTCCATCTCAGGTGTTGGAGAAAAAGAAAAAAAAAAAAAAAAAGAAATCAGTTCCAAAACAATGACTCTCTCAAAGTTTTGTTCTTCAGAAATTGTACCTATATATACTCTCACCAAGTGATTGAGAGTCCCCTTAATATTTCTGGGTGTCATCACCACTTCGGGGCATTGAAAAATCCAGTACCATTAGTGCTGCTGTTATGTAGAGAAAAACGTTTTCACATTGGTATGTAACCTTTATTTCAATTTTTTTTAATTAAGAGCTTGGAATATTTTTAATTTAGTAATTGAGTATCAAACCTTTTAAATAATATAGCTGTTTCATTAACTGAGATGTTTCTGTAATATGTTTTAAAGTTTTCCTTATAGTATATCATAATGATTTTCAACAGACTTTGAATCACAAATAAGTAATATACAGATGAAAATCATATGGAACACATTTTTCCTTTTCTGCTTTGAGTTTTCTTTCTTTTTTCTGTATATTTTCTTAGGATAAATTAGGCCTTATTGGAACCTCTGATTTTTCTGACTTTTTTGTGGCTCTCATAGATTATGAGTATCGACTTCAGAGTGAGGGTGAGTTTCCAAATATAAGCATAACATATAAATGCATATTATTTAGAGATGGAGCCTTTTCAGATTAAACTAGGCATGCGCTTTACGTAGATGGAGTCTGTTAAAATCAGGAAGAAATAGGTATTGCACAGAAAATCATTTAATGAGTCAAACTGGATTTTATGCTTATGAACTTTTTAGTGACACAGTTCCCTACTTACTCATTATGATCCTGTAAAGCTCCTTATGGGCAGAGAAAGCTATGTTCACATCCTGGCTCTGACACCTTCCCTGTAACATCAAACAAATAACTGATCTTTATTATTTTCTCTCAAATAGGCACCGTAACCTACTTCTTAAGTTTTTTGAGAGGCTTAAATATGATTATAAGTATAAAATTTTTACTACCCAATAGATTTGGTTTCCATCTTTTTCATTTTCTCCTTATATGTGCTGGTTAAGGGCTATCCCATACTCTAGGGAGATAAGAAATATTAGTATGAATTGTAACCAAGTAGTGTTAAAATATACTTATTACATCATTAAGAACTTCTTCAAAAAGTATTGAGGCAACTGTGCTTGTGGATGTTTCACCACATCTAAAAAGAACAGATTCACGGACAGAAGGTTTAAGTCATGTTAATATGGTCAGATCAAGTGGCATATAAATAGTTTACAGGGCATTTTAGTTACCTTGAGATGTTCTGATGATATGGTCAAGGTGGGTGAGAGTCTAAGGTAAAGAGAGCACTATGTTATTTTGCTTAATAAAATAGGTGAAATTTTGAATTTTTGAGTATATTCCTGGGGAAGGAAGATGAGAAAGTTTGAAGATAAGGAGAGAGCGAGGAGCGAGGAGGAAGACAAGAGAGAGGGAACAAGAAAGCACGAGAGAGAGATTGTTCATGGCTGAAGAAGGAATGGGAGAGATGGCTTAATGAAGAAAATTGTCCAGTGAGATGATAATATCTAAGTTAACAGTTTACTGTTCTGTGCCACAGTAATTTCAACTGCTATCTTTACACCACTTGAATTATTATTTGCAAATCTGTAGTTGTAACTCTGGGTTAAGAAATATTTTAGTGCATGTAAAATAATTTAAAATATCATATGTTAACCAGTCTTAAAGTTTCAACTATACAAATGGATTAGAAGAAAAATGAGCATCTGAGAAAGAGATTTATGAGAACAAGAAATAAAAAGAAATCAGAAATGGAATTGAAGTGAATTAAATGTAGGATGGAAAATTGTGTTCTGAAGTGCTTATTTTTCTGTAGCCTCACCAATACTGGGCATTATATTGAAATAAATAGTATTCATTTAATATTGAGGATTTAGAAAAACAGTAAAGTTGAATTTTTTCTTGTATGTATTGAACTTTTAAAATATTGATCAATTGATTTAATAAACATTTATTGATGTATGCCATATTTCTAGACATTATAAATACAAAGATAAATGAGTTCTGGACCCTGGCCTCAAACTCATGATTTAATACAAAGATACCATGGAAAAATTAACAATAGTGGTTATTACAAGACACGTGTATAAGAGGAGTAGTTGATGAAAAAAATAAAGATGTATTCAGTACATATATCAACTCCTCATGATACATGTAATCAATATGTACTATGAGCATGTACTAATAAAAAGAGATTTTTTTTTTACTTGTTTACAGAAATGAGGCCATTTAACAAAAATTGAATTATGGTAAACTTTAAGTTTTGATCCAATGATCTGATGGAACTTTATACATATATAGAGCTTTACTCCTATATGTATTCTTTGGTGTTTAGAAAGGTTTGAAGTTTGTTAAAAGACCTTGCCAATTCTTTACATTTGTAAGATTTCTGTTTAATATGTATTCTATGCTGATGAGTAAGAGTTGAACTTGAGTTGAAGACTCTGTTATAATCTTACATTCATAGCATTTCTATTACATGGAAATCCACTGGTGTCTAGTAAAATATGAACACTGGTGAATGACTTTGCTGCATTCTTTATATTTGTAGGTTTTCTCTAAAGGATAAATTTTCTGCTGTTTAAAGTTTTTGGTTTCATTAAAGACTTCCACAATCTTCACAGGATTTTTCCTTATTATGATTTTTCTGGTGCTAAGAAAAATCTAATCTTTGATAAAAGGTTTTGCCACCTTCTTTGGATTGGTTGACTTTATCTCCAGTATGACTTCTCTGGAGTTGATTGTAGCTTATGTTTTGATTAGACTGCTATAAACATTACAATTATAAGGTTGCACCTTAATATAAATTATCTGACATTTAATAAGAATTGAGATTGATTGGAAGACTATGTAGGATTTTTCATCAATATGAATTTGCCTAAGTTTAGTAAAATGTGATATATGATGAAACATTTTGCCATAGCTTTACATTTCCATGGTTTCTCCTCAGTATGAATTCTCTAGTGTTGAGTAAATTATGAATACTGCAGACAGATTTGCCAGATTCATTGTATTTGTAGGGGTTCTGTTCAGTATGTATTCTTTGATGTTGAATAAACTATGAGGAACTATGGAAAGACTGACACATCATAATATATGTATGATTTTTTTCCAGTTTGAATTTTCTGCTGTTCACCAAGGATTGTCTATTAGTAAGAGGTTCTGCCGCACATTTTACTTTGGAAAGATTTCCCTCCAGTATGAATTATCCAGTGTTGAGTAAGGACTGATTTTTGATTAAAAGCTCTGCCATGATCTTCACATTTATCAGGTTAATCTAGAATATGAATTATCTGGTATTGAGTAAGAGATGAAGTAAATACTGTTCCACAATCTTTACATTAGTAGGGTGTCATTCTAAAGTGCATTTTCTGGTGTTAAATTTCGAGCACTGAATAAAGACTTTTCCGCATTTGTCAATTTGATAAATACTTTCTGGAAAATGAACACAGTGATTTTTACTTGGATCTGTGCCATGGAAAGATTTTTTTAAATGAATTTTACAGTGTTGATAAGTTTTTAATCCAATAGAAATATCCAGGAAAATATGCAGAATATATTTCTCAATAAAAGTTCTCACATGATCCTTACATATGTCATGTGTTTTCTATATATGTATCTGAATTTTATTTAAGCAATAATGAAAGGATAAACAACATATCATATTTAGCAAACTATATATTTTCTCACAAATTATATATCTGTTGAGTGCAACAAAATAAGCATTTTTTAAGCATATGAAACATTAATTTGTGTTCTCTGTTAAGTAATTCTTATATAGCTGTGTAGCTGCTCTCCCTTGACTATTTGTAATTTCAAGTTCTTTATTTTCTTCCAGAAAAGTGATGATGTATGCTTTGCAGAAACTTGGACCTCTTAATTGAAAAATAGAACATGACGGTTGCTTTAGATTCTTCCAGAAAACATTGACACTTCTTTCCCAGTACTGTAATCAAGACAAAATTAAAGACATGGTAGAGGATACTAGAAAAACTTTCCCCTAATATTTCTAGTCAGCCATCAGGCTATACAGAAAATAACTTTAATTTGTGATTTTGAGGTCAGATTTCAACTATACAAAATTAAATTTAAAAAGGAGAAATCATTTTTAAACTACAGGCAGCAAAATTTTATGCTACTGAATTTCTCAAGTTACTCTAAGTCATCATTGAAAAATGTATAATTCTTCAAGAAATAAGGACACAAAAAGAAGAAAAAAATCACTTGAAAATGTTCTTGTTTGTACCCCCAAATCTCTATTTTCTTGAAAGCAGGAATTTGAAACACATTTCTCCAAATCAGAAGCTCCAAGGAAATAGTCTTTTTTTGTTGTTTTTGTCTTTTTGAGACAGGGTCTTGCTGTACAGTTCCAGCTAGCTCTGAGCTCACTTTGTAGCCCAGGCTGGTCTCGAACTTGCAACTATCCTCCTGCCTCAGCCCCCCAAAAGCTGGGATTATAGACGTGAGCCACCACACCCGGCTCAAGATAATCTTTAAGGATTATCTTTAAAATTTTTAAATTTTTAATCTTTAAAAATTAAATATTGATAGTGAATTAGAAATTTTATGGAGACATTATTCTCATCACAAAGATCCGGTTTCTCTAATTCTCTAAGATTATATTCCTATACAAATTCTGCTGAGCAGCATCTAAGAATCCCCACCCTTCTAAAAAGAAATCAGCAACCACATCCTAGACTGTCAGGATTTTCTAAAATACCACATTTGCTCTGTGGTCATCAGCAGAGCTGTTAATTCGACTCTTAATACTTTGTTTTACTTTTCCCTTACTCCCCCCACCCTTGGGCTTCACCCCTTCCAACTTTTGGATCCCTTATCATTTGTAAAAGCTTTATTTTCATCACCTTTTTTATCTTTTAATTCTTTTTTTTTCATCCCCCTTTTACCTCTTCTCCTTGCACCATCTATTCATTTGAAAAAGATCTCCCTAGGTTGCATTTACCTGTCTTTTTCTATTTTGCAGTCTTTACCTCTGTTTCACTTAAGAGAAACCATGTGATACTTAAGCTCGTGTGTCTAACTTATTTAACATTAAGTCCTTAGTTGCATCCATTTGACTATGAATCCCTCAAGTTTATATTTCTTTATGGCAGAGAAGTACTCTATCCTATACAAATACCACATATTCTTTCTCAATTCATTTATTGATAGACATGTACATTGTTTCCATAATCTAGCTTTTATAAATTATGCTGTGATAAATATTGCTGTGCATGGATCCCGGTTATATGTTCATTTTAACTCTTTTGGGAAGATGCCCAGAAGGGGGATAACTGAGTCAAATGGAATATCTATGTTTAGTTCTTTGAGGATTTTCCACACTAATTTCCACAGTGGTTATACTAGTTTATTTTCCCACAGATAGTAGTGTTCCTTTTTTGTCACAACCTCTCCAGCATTTGTTCTATCACAACCTCACCAGTTATCATTATTTGATGATGGATGGTAACCATTCTTTCTGAAGCAACGTGGCATCTCAATGCCATTTTAATTTGCATTTCTCTAACAGCCAGAGATGTTGAACATTTTTTCATATATTTATTGACTATTTCCAGGTCTGAGAAGTGCCTATTTGTTTCCATTCTCCATTCTTTGACTGGGTCTTTCATTTTGAAGAGTATAATCTTTGAGTTCTTTATATATTCTACATATTAATACTCTATTGAAGGAATAGCTGGCAATTTTTTTCATATTTTTTAACTTATCTCTTCATTCAATTCATTGTTTCATTGACTGTGCAAAGACTTTAATTTTATATGATCCCATTCATTGCTTCTTGGTATTATTTCTTGTGCCATTGGAGTTCTGCTCTGAAAATCCCTGCCTATTGCCTGTGTCATCAAGGGTTTGATATATTTTATCTTCCAGAATTTTAAGAGTTTCTGGCTTAACATTTAGATATTTGTTCTAGAATTTTTTCTAGATCTGTGAAAAATGTTTTTATTATTTTTCTTGGCATTATGCTCAGGCTATATATCAGTTTTGGCAATATGGTAATTCCCTGATATGGGAACAAGTTCCATTCTGGATGAGCTTTTGTAAGTTGGATTCATTTGGAAGGCTGATAGAGTGACTTCACTGGCAAAGTAGACATCACATGTTCCATGATCTTTCCCTTATTCTTTAGAACTCTTTCAGTGGTGGACAGTTCACATTATAAAAGAGAGAAATGTCTATCATCTTTTTGCCTTGGTCCAATCTCAATTGTTTTTGCTTTTGTTTCCATGGTGCTTTGTGCTTCCTAGCAATCCCCTGCACATCACCACTGCTTTTTGTCTTGCTTATGGGCATCCTGGGTTCCGCTTGAGCACTGTGCTGCTGTACATCACCACACTGTGCAGTAAGCAAACAGCAGCACAACTGTGACAATGCTCATTTGTTTGCATCTATGAATGTTTATAATGCAAGGTCTGATCATATCTGTGAAGTTTGTATTTGAATGTTTCTGAGTTAAGGAATTACTGTATAGTCATTTGGAATATATTAGTTCTGCCTATCCAGGAATATAGTATATATTTTCATTTTTAATATCCTCTTTAATTTCCTTTTCTAGAGTGACGTAATCTTCTTTGCAGAGGTCATACACTTACTTTAATTAGGTTAATTCCAAAACATTTGTCTTGATGTATTGTGAATAGTATTGTTTTCCTAATTTATTTCTTGCTGAGTTAATTCGTAGTGTATAGGAATATTATTGATTTTTTTGTATTTATTTTGTATCTTTTTATATTGTTGAATTTGGTTATTAATTCTAGGAGTATTTTGATGGAGTTTTGGGGGGCTTTTGTAAGTACAGATTATGCCATCTGCAAATAATGATACATTGATTTTATTTTTTCCTACCTGTATCCCATTTATTTCTTTACCTTGCCTGATTGCTTTGGATAATGTTCTGGATTTTGTTGAAGAGGAATAGTGATAGTGGACATTGTTCTCTTATTCCTGAATTTTTTCTTTTGTGGTGCTGGGGATCAAACCCAGGGCTTTGTGCATGCAGACAAGAAGTCTACCACTGAGCCACATCCCCAACCCTTGTTCCTGATTTTGGAGGGAAAGCTCTCAGTTTTTTCCCCTATTAAAATGATTTGGCTGTACATTGGCATATAATATGTTTTATGCAGTTAAATATAATATTAAAATTCATTTGTATGATGAATATAAAAGTGGCAAATCATTTTTAAGCATTCATTATACTGAAAGATTGCTTTAAATACTAAAATTTTTTACTTAAAAATGTGAAAAGATGTAAGGATGAAAATAGTGCATTTTGTACCACAGTTTATAGAAACAACATCAAAATTGGATCCCTTAATGTAATAATATAATATTCTTTATTAATATAAGTTATGGGCTTTCTGTGTGTCATTGGTATGCATCCATGGGATTGTTAATTGCTTTCATTTCCATCACATATTTTTTCAGCCTCCTCAATTCTGTAGGTTTCTTTTTGTTTTCCAAATCATTGTGAGATGAAATCATCTTTTTGCTCACAATGTAACAATATAATAATGCCTAATGATACTCCTTGAGAAATATCCAGTAGAAAAAGTTATTTTTGGTGACTGCACATTTAGGCCAAGTGTCTCTAGTAAGTAGTTACTTTAGCAAATGTGAATCACACCTAGCACTTGTTAAGTATGTGCCATCAGTGAACAGTCCTCCAGGTCTCCTGTGGTATACAGGTTTTGTTGTTCTCTACACAAGTGATCCTACAGGGGCAGTTCTGTCATTCAGTATCTTGTAAAATCATCAGATATGACACTCTCAAATGGATAAATTCAGAAGGCTAATATCTTAGTTATTTTCCTCTTGTTGATGGGACAAAATACCCAACACCCAAGATTAAAGAGGGAAAGGTTTATTTAGCTCATAGTTTGTAGAAGTTTCAGTCTGTAATCAGCTGGCTCCAAAGTAATGTGATATGGCTGAAGGGCCACCATTCATGATAGTGGGAGACAGCAAAAACAACAAGAGCAAAAAGGGGCAGGAGCAAGCTTCTTTTCCTCTCTTATATTATATGCAGGCCACCCACAGGGCAAGTGTAGCATTTATACCATCTCCCTACCCTCCTCCTGCACAGGCTGAGGACATTTATAAAGTGAGGACCCTTGTCCACTGCTGAAACAAGCTGGAGAGCTGTGACTCTGTTTCCTGAGACAGGGCCTGAAAATAAGAGGTCCAGGTTTAACAAGGTGTCCTCAAAAAGCCCCACACACATGCTGTGAGCACATGAGGCTTTGGGGGACATCCAGACACAAACCACAACATTCTACCCTGGACACCTGAAGACTCACACACTTCCTTTTAATGTAAAAGGCATTTGGTCTATTTGCAAGAGTTGCCAAAGCCCTAACAATTTCTGAAAAGCAACATTACTGAAGAGTCCAAATCTCAAGACTCCTCTGAGATTTAAGGGAAACTCTTAGTTTAGAGCCTGTGTACAAGTTACAATTAAACACTTCCAATATTCGGCGACACAAGACAAATATTTTCATTCCAAATGTTACAAAAAGGGAAATACAAAGAAATGAAACCAAACCAAGTCCAAAAGCCAGGAGGACAAACATTGAATCCTGTAGTTCCATGTGCATCTGAAGAAATCTGAGGCCCTCTGTGGCAAGATGTAAACTCCAAGGGTTTGAGTTGATCTACCCTGTGTCCATCTTAACCAAGGGACTCAGCAGGGAGCCAGGGTCCTTAATTTGAAAACATCCTCATCCTGTGAAAGGGAGGAGAAGGAGATTTTGTGAGTGCTACACCCACTCTAGAGAGGCAAAAGGTGGCCTGGGCAGAATATAGGGGATGAAAAGAGGCTGGCTGACCCCCACTTTTTCTCTTGTTGCTTTGCTGTCTTCTGTCACCTGGAAGTGTTGCCCATGTGCAATGCCACCCTGCCTTGAAGCCAGCTGACTATGAACTGAAACCTCTACAAACTGTGAGCTAAATAAACCTTTCCTTCTGTAACTTTGGGTGTTAGGTATTTTGTCTCAGCAATGAGAGAAGAGTAACGAGACACACCTCATGACACTTCCTGTGGTAGTAGCTCCCACTAATTTCTTATTTCCCACTAATTGCAGTTTCTTCCGCCGGATGATTAGTCCACTGCTTTTAATTTCAGTTTCAGGCAAAGTCTCTGGACATGAGCAAAATGCAGACAAACTTCCTGCTAAGGCATAACACGTCATCTGGACTCCAGCAGCCAATGAGTCCTTCTTCCCAGCAGAAACCCCCATGCCTGGTATTTACATATTTTCTGGTCTTCTGGACTCCAGCAGCCAATGAGTCCTTCTTCCCAGCAGAAACCCCCATGCCTGGTATTTACATATTTTCTGGTCTTCTGAACTCTGATAGAATCTCCCACACAGAACAGTCTAAGGTGTTCCAGCTTTACTCCTTTAGGCAACATGTCCAAACCTTTCCATACTCTTCCCACAAGCCCTTCTCAAGGTTCTTGAACCACATGGTCAGGTATAGTCACAGCAATGACTGTACTCCTGGTAACAAATTCTGTCTTAGCTACTTTTCTCTCATTGCTGAGACAAAATACCCAACACCAAAGGTTAAAGAGGGTCAGGTGTATTTACTTATAGTTTGTGGAAGTTTGTAATCACCTGGCTACAAGGCAGGGTGGCATAGGTGAGGGGCAACCGTTCATGGTGGTGGAAGAGAGAAAAAGCAGCAAGAGCAAAAAGGGAGAGGTACAAACCTTTTTTCTCCCCTTATATTATATGCAGGCCACCTGCCCTAGAGTAGATCTAGCACTTACACCATCTCCTTGTCCTTTTCTTGCTCAGGCTGAGAACATTTACAAAGTAAGGACCCTGGCCCCCTGGTGAATCAAGCTGGAGAGCTGAAACTCTTGTTTCCTGAGATGACAGCATGAAAACTAGAGGTCCAGTTTTAACAAGCTGTCTTTGAAATGCTCATCCCTATATGACCACACGATGCTTTATGGGGACATCCAAATGCAAATCATAATAGCAGATCACTTTACGTGCCCCTGCCAGCATCCTGTTCCTGCATCTGTTCCTGACAACTCACACACACATGTAAGCGGTATGCCTCTCCCGAACTCCATCTTCAGAAACTGCCTGGAGTGTCATTGTTCTTGTCTACCCATCAAAGCTTTTCAAAACTACCTAGAAGGTCCGTATTATATCTCCACCCTTGGGTCCAAAATCTGCTGTAGCTATCAGGTATCTTCATCTTTGTAGATTTCTTCTTTCTGTGAACTTAACCATATTTAGAGGAAGAGTAATCTAGACCATAGCCTTGCCTCCAGTATCTGAAGAGTAAGCCACTCCTTCCATCAAAGTTGTATCATTCTCCACTCATGGGCTTTACGTTACATTCCCATAGCCTGCCATTTTCTTCCCATTTGAAACTTCCCTCTATACCTAATGTTCTGGCAGAGAGTTTAGCCCTCACTGGAATTCAAGTATACCTGAGTGTTAATCCAGGTAACTAGAGAGGTAATTATTCTGTTTAAAAATAAGGCAAGTTAGTGACATGCCTTTGTTAATCTCAGAGCACTCACTTGAGAAAACCTATTATATTTTCTGACCTCTGAAATAAATTTTAACCCTCCAAAAAGCAAAATGAGCCTTGTCATGCTTTTTTACTTCAAAATGTCTGTCTAGCAGCTGGACTCCACCCTCGTGTAAATTTCATATGAACTGTTATCACATATTGTTTCCTTTAGGGTGGTGGGAGCTTGTCTTTGGCAGATACTTACTTCCAAAATATTAAACTTTCTCCTGCTATACATATATAAGTTTATTTTTCAATAAACAGAGCTATCAAGAATAGGTAGGATTCTAAATTGTGAAATGAGATTTGGAATTACTAGATATAAATGATTCTTCTTACTTAGATATTAATTACTACTTTGACAGAATATGTGTAATAGATTGTATATGCTTCGTTGTATATGAGGAAGCTATTTTCTCTGGCTTTTCAAGTCTTAGAGTAGATTTTCTGATATGCTCTGTCTTGGTTACTTTTCTCTTGTTGCTGAGACAAAGTGTCTGACGCCGAAGATTAAGGAAGGAAACGTTATTTAGCTTACAGTCTATGAAGGTTTCAGTCTATAATCCGCTGGCTTCAAGGCAGGGTGTCATGGCACAGGGGAAACACTTCAAGGTGGCAGAAGATGCTAAGGCATTATTTGATTTGTTGACTGAAATATGGATCAAAAGTTGGCCAACTGTGAATGAGCTGAGACCCTCTACTATAGTGAAATTTCTAAGAGTACAGTAAAGTAGGTCATGCTGGTATTCCTAGGTTTACTGTTGATGATCTTGTTCAAAAGTTCAAGTGAATAAGAATTCTCGAGTACATTTCCAGGTGAAACCTACTCCTTCCCAGTGAGAGACTCCACAGAATATACTCTTCATATCATCCAGTGTCTTTGAAGAGCTCCACCATTGCTCTTCTCTGTATACCAGAATTTATGGTGGGGACCACAGTCACTCAATTGTAAAACTGAATGTATAATTGGAAGTGTATAATTGGATTCTAGAATGCAGGGGCAATGGTCTGATGCTGTTGCATAGGTAATTCTAGTGTTCCTAGAAGTGAAATATATAGGAAGCCTACTAACTTTTCACCCCATATGTATAAACAGAAAAATTTTAGGACAAATGAACAAAAATCTACCACAAACCATAACTAGGAAGAATCATAACCTCTCAATAAATTCCCAGATTTGAGCCAGTTTGCAAACCCAAGGATACTTTGAAAAAAGGGGGAGACGTGTCCTCTTCAGGGACTCTGCTGCACTACCAAAAATTTGTAGTGTCAGTCTTTCTCCCATCCTTCTCCAAAAGGACCTACAGACACTTATCAGGTTAACTGTATATTGGGAAAAAAGAAATGATCAAACATTTTGGGGACTACTGAACACTAGTTCTCAAAAAATGCTCTTTCAAAGAAATTCAAAACATTGTTGTAGCCTCCCAGTAAGAGTCAGGTCTAGGAAAGAGTATAAGGGGATCTAGGAAGATCAAGTTATCAGTAAGTTTTAGCTAAGATCTAACAGTGGTCCCAATAAACCCCTGAATCCATTCTGTGCACATTTCCCAAAATTCAGAATGTATAATTGGGATAGATGTACTTGGTGAAATTCTCATATTTCTTCCTTAACCTATAGGGTGAGGGCTATTATGGTGGGAAAGGTTAGAAAGGAATACGTCAGTTTCTTCTACCTAGGAAAATAGTAAACCAACAATAATATTGCATCCTCAGAGGGGTTCAAAATATTGGTGCGAGCACCACAGATTTGAAGGATGCAGGGCTGGTGGTTCACATCCCAAATCGAATTGTCCTAGATGACCTGTGTGCAAGACATATGGTCTTTGAGGGGTGAAAGTGAATTACCATAAACCTACTGAAGTGATAACTCCCATTGCACCCGATGTACCAGAGGTTATTTCCTGCTTGAACAGAGTAACACTTCTTGTACTTGGTATGCCCCATTCATTTGGCAAATGACATTTTCTCCATAATTTCCAAAAGCCCACCAGATACAAATTACTTTTAATTGGCATGATCAGCAATATGTTTTTACTATCCTACCTCAAGAGTATTTTAACTTTCCAGCCCCCTGTAACAGCTTAGTTCCCAAAGATGTCAATGTTTTTTCTTTTCTTTTCTTTTCTTTTCTTTTCTTTTCTTTTCTTTTCTTTTCTTTTCTTTTCTCTTCTTGTACTAGGGATCGAACTCACGACCTCGTGCTTGCTAGGCAGGCAGTTACACCACTGAGCTAAACCCCTGGCCCTGTTTTTCTCTTCCACAAGGCATCACATTAGTGCATTACACTGATGGCATTATGCAGCTTGGTCCAAGTAAGAAAGAGGTGACAAAACTAGACTTATTGATGAAGCATTTACATGCAGGAGGATGGGAAATAAGTCAAATACAAGACCCTCTACTTCAGTGAAATTTCTAAGAGTACAGTAAAGTAGGTCATGCAGAGATATGTTTCTGAGGTTAAAAAAAAAAATGAGTTGTTGCCTTCGGTCCCTCCTATAACCAAGAGAGAGACACAACACCCAGTGAGCCTCTTTGGATTTTAGAAGCAGCTAATTACTCACTTGGGTGTATACATGTGGCTTATGTACCAAGTGACTTAGAAAGATGCTACTTTTGAGTGTTTCCCAGGACAAGACAAGGCTTTGCAACAGGTATGGGCTACTGTGCAGGCTGCTGCTCTGTCACTTGGGCCAAATGATTCACAGATACGTTGGAACCGGATGTCAGGTGCAGATAGAAATGCATGCTATCTGCATCCTCTGGTAGTAACTTAATGAATTACAGCAGCAGATAAAAGGTTTTTACAGCAACAGAATTTCCTATCTTGTTATATTAGATGGGATAAAATTCATGAAGTGTATGAGCTAAAGGCTGTGAAGGCCACTGTCAGGGTTTGCAGTGCTTCTGCCCCTCCCAGTCATCTCTCCCGGACAGGCATCTCAAAGGGTGCCCTCCTTGCAGCAAGGGGTCCGGGGCCTTCTTTTGTCTGTTTGTCAGCTGTAGAGTCTTTCACCATAAATCCCAGCGCTGGCTTTGGCTTCCTTGGGTAAAAGGGAAGGAACTGGAGAGATAACCCCTCTTCTCAGGGTCCACAGGAAGTGAGAGACCTGGAAAATGGGATAAGACCAGGGCAGCTCCAGAAGACCAAAAAGGAAAGAACCTTGGGGACATTCACCTAGCACCTAGGACAGTGTGGGTTAGGGTGCTGCCATTCAGGTGAACAGAGGGCCATGTTTGAGGCCCACATCCTGGGGAGGGAGCTTATAAACGGCCTGACCTGGGACACGTCTCCCTTTGCTAGGGAAGTGGGTCCCCATCGTACACTTCCCCTGCTGTCTTCCATGAAGATGGGGCTGTGGGTTCCCCTAGAAGACTGGAGAGGGCTAGGAATATAGGTCAGCGGCACAGCGCCTACCTGGCAAGCATGAGGTCCTGAGTTTGATTTCTGGCACCCCCCCCCACAAAGACTGGAGACAATAAGAAATATAGAGAATAGGATATGGTTCCCTGATAGCAATAAAAAAAAAAAAAACATGTTGAGGGCCTACTATGAGCCAGATGAGGGCTTTGGGCTTTGGTTCCATGATGCATTGAACTCACCTCCTCCATGGTCCTTCCACATAGATGAAGAAAGCCAAGCCTGGAAAGGGTCTATTTGTGTTCAAACAGCAAGCAAATAGCAGCCTGAACTCTGATTCAAGGCTAAGTGACTGATCCAGTGATTTTTCTTAGCTGCACCCTTAAATTAACTGGAGCATTTTAGAAAAGTAGGTGTTTAAGCCTAGGGAACCAGTTTCCAAAACCCACATTTTCATTTCTGTGTCAAGCCCTAAGACAGGGAAGCTGACTTGTGCTGGTCTTTATTTAGTATCCTGGAACTTCTAAGGTAAGGAATCTGTTGGTGTTTGGCTCAACAGACACAGGAAGTTAGGCACAGATGGGCCCAGGGATGGCTTGGTTTGGATTCTGAAGCCCAGTACCCTCCACTGTAGATGGTCCACGCACTGTTATGGCACCACCAACTAAGATCAGTTTACCTAGAGCCCAAAGACTTTCCCAGGACCTGTGAAGCCCATCCCTGACCCATGATATCCAGGCCAGGACTCACGAGGATACAACTCACCAATGGCTGGAACCAGTAAGTTTCCACTTCCTCCGAAAGTGTCCCTCCAGTGCTCACTCCCAAGGAATCTCAGCATCATAAAGGAGAAACATTTCAGAAATCTTCTGATATGGAGGAGCAAAGATTGAAGAATTAGCATGGAGCTAAAAAGCAGTAAGTAGATTACTGGCATAGCATGTAAACACCTAGCCCATACTTTACATACACTGATAGCAATAGTTGTGATTTACCAAGCACTCACTGTGTCTGATATTGTTTCATGAATATCAAATGTCACATATATTATTTAACATATTTAACCTACCATTTAACCCTGTGATGTAAGTTCCTCCTTTGTCTGCATTTTATTGGTGGTGGTGCAGAGAATTTAAATAGCATAACCACGGACATGTAGCTAGATAATAAGAGTCTGACATCCGATGAAGGCAATTGACTAACTCACAGTACTGAAAAATGCTAGTGGCATTGTGCCTTGTGCCCTGCACAATTGATATGTCCTTCTGCTGTGATAATTTTCTGGCTCAGCTGGGCCAAGGGTGCACAGACAATAGTCAGATCCTCTTCTGGGGGTCCCATGAGGGTGGTGCTACATGAGATTTCCATTTCAGTGTGTAGACCGAGTACAGCAGATGGCCCTGGCTGGTGTGGGTGGGTCTCTTGCAACCAGTGGATGATATGAATAGAGCAAAACAAAACTTATATCACAGGGACTTGCTCCTGCCCAACCACTTCAGCTGCGAGGATTGGTCTTGGCTTGCCTTTGGACTCAGTCTTTTGGACCAAGGGTAGAAGGGAACCGTCAGATCTCCTGGATACTGGTCTAGTGCTTAGCATTCTACAGTGCCCAGGCTGGTTTTCCTGTGCCCATGGAGAATCATCCAGTTCCAATGTCAGCAGTGCTGAAATCAGGAACCTTGCTCTGGGTCAAGGGCCATCTCCCTCCCTCAAACCTTTCTCCTTCTCTGCGCAGTGAAATAAAGCAGGTACTTACTGCGAGTCTGGTGCACATTTATTTTCCATGACCTAGTTAGTCCTCCTCCCACTAACCAGTGCATCCTGCTCCTCCTACTGAAACACTTTTCTGCGCCCTCCTTTTGCCACACACCACAGGAGAAAAGCACAGGGTATTTCGGATGGGAGGAAACTGTCAGGGATCTAGAAGGTATTTTGCACGCCCAGAGAACTTGGGTCTGTGCTGTAACAGATTTTTCCAAATTCAAGACCTTCACTGGACAATTTGCCCATCTTTTTTTTTTTAAACCTGAGAAACACTGTGCGTCAGAAATAGCTAAGTATCAAACAGAGAGACTGATGTGCTAATAAGATTTAATAAACTTTTATTTTCTCTCTAACAGTCTACATGTCAATATTCCTGTGGATTTTGTGTAAAAGAAAATGATATAAACCTGAGTTTGTTTAAAATCATAACAGCTTATAAGTAACTAATAGACGTTTGCTTTTTATTCCCTATTTGATGTTTAATGCAGCCATTGTACATTTTCCTTCATGGAAAAATGGTGAAAAGAGTATTACCAATCAAAAAATTTTTATTTTTTTAAAGTCAATTTTAAAGATTAGCACAGGTTTGCTTAGGGCCAATATTCCTCATTTTGATATTTTTTCAGATTAATGCTTTTAAGAGATGGAAATTCCTTTGTATTTCACTGCATGATATGGAAGAAAATAAAGCACGAGAGCGCCCTCTGTTGTACCAAAGGAAAATTAAAATACTATAGTTAAGCCATATTCATCTCTCCAAGCGCAGGTTGTCCCCAGTCCAATTGCTTCAGCGGTGGCCAGCTCCATAGCAAGAAGTGGCAATGCAAGGGCAGGGGACATTTCTGTTCTCTTTTAGAATCCCTTCACCTTATATGCCCCATATTTCAGTCAATTTTGTGAAATTAATATTAAAATATTCTGAATAAAATATTTTGCCTAAGGTTATGTCATACATAACCTGATAAATAAACCATTAGGGTTAGTCACTCTACAGGCATGTGTTGCTGTCAGAAAATCATCAATACTCCTTAAATTTTCAATAAATAGACTATGCTGTCTAATTTGCATATTTAAAAGTATTATTTAATGGTAGGATTTCTCTTAAAAGTCAATTTTTCAAGACTTAAAAACATGGCAGAGAGTAAGGGTAATTGGGCTTATATAGTTTGCCAAGTTGGAAATTCATTTCATAAAGTAAGAATCCCTCATGGCACAGAGCCATCCATACTCCATGATTTTGGGTCACGGTCAGTGTATCTGTCTCAAATGATGTCATTAGACGTTGAAGAGCATCTATAGATGAATATGTGTCCATGTTGCAAGTCTGTGAAATTGCCCTTGTGAGGTCTCACCTAGATAAAAAATATCTATTAATGAAAATAAATGATGTGGCAGTGGCCTGGATCACAAGTGTGTCACCTTTGGTTGTTCATGCCTAGAGGTGTGACATCAGGAAAAAGCCTTGGGAGAGCTGACACTTGTCTGCCATTATTGAGTTTGTCCCATGTGGGGAAAAAAGGGAAGGTTTACAACTACTTTATCAACTTACCAGCAGAGGAATGGATTGCTTACCCTTACAGCTTCTAGGGATAAACTCCTATTCATTTTGATATTGCTTTGGTCTGACTGCAGTTGCATAGGTTGTTTTAGGGACCAGCATCCTTTGAAGTCATTATTAGCTCAAATCTTCATGACATATCTATGTAGATGCCTCATTTCCATGACTGTCCACTGGATAATTCTCCCCCAAGATGTTTTAATTTGAAAAGGACAATTCAGAGCCACAATTTCATTGGCCTGAGAGGGTCAGGCAGGCCAAGTGAGATGGAATCTTGCTCGTTCAGGGCCTGAGGTAATTGACCATCTTTTCTGGAAGTGAGAAATGTTTATGGCTTTGGCATTTCTGTAGTTTTGCTAACACTTTCCTAGAATAGTTCATGTGATGCCATGTTTTACTAGAATGTTCTTTATTCCTACAGTCACAGCCCTTTCATACAACACAAAACTAAAGATAAGCATTACGTAGAGCGAATGACACAGACCTTAGCAAGGAGATTAAAAACCATATTCTTATTTTGTCATAATGTTTTCATGTTTCATTCCATTAATAATAAAATTACTACATTATAGAAAATAGGCTAAAATTATATACATACATATATGATATATAATATAAAAAGCAAAAAAATTTAACTTCCTGAAATAAGTGAGTGAAGATAGAATTCCTGGAAGAATCTTAAAAAGAAGATGAATAAAAATAGATACCAGAGGGGAAAAAATCAGGGTGTGAGTATATGATAAAAAAATACATGGAAAAACAAGAAGAAACCGAGGAAATCAAATAACAGGAGCCATTATCAAGGTTCAGAGGAGGGAAGAGGGCTGCTGAGATTTCAAATCTGGCTGAAACCTGTTGCCTGATTTTTAAATTGATTAGTCAACTTTTTGTGTTTCTTTATATGTTTATGTGCCAATATTAATTCATAATGAATCTGCAATTTTTTTCTGCTGACCTTTCCCAAGAAGCAGAGCTCACAGGTGTTTGCTGTGAGGGTTTTTGAGGTCTTGCTCTTCTTTTCCCAGGATGCTGAGCTCCCAAATGCCTTCTCCCCTTGGTGCAGTGTGAGGAAGGAGGTTTGGTGTGCATGGGTGCACATGTGTGTGTGTCCGTGGATCTGTGTGTGGGACTGTGTATGCACGCACGTATGCATCAAAGTTAAAGCTCTGTTCACAGAGTTCCAGTCCTGTGTCACATCATGCACTGTGATGAGCTGGGAGGTCACACACTGACCCTGTTCCCAGGACAGAAGCTGTGCCACTCTGCCATCAGTCCTGCCCCACTGTCCATCTGATCTGACAGCAAGGTGTGAAGTTCCTTTAAGAGGGGCCATGGAGGGTGCTGCTTTAGACCTGTGCGTCTATTGGGGGATGGTGAGTGGGCACTGGTTGCATGGGCCTTCTGAGCCACAGCGGTTGGAATGACAATGTGGGAGTCAGACAAAGGCAAACGAAGGCCCAGGAGGGCCTGGGCTTTGTTAGATGCTCTAGGAGGGTGGGGAGGGTGGGGCTGAGGACCAGTGCTGAGCTGTGCGACACAGACTGGATTGAGAAGACCCTGGTGAGGTCATGGGAACCCCATGTTCTGTCCTGTGGGTACTGAGTCTTAATCAAGGCATTTAAGAAATTTGTGGGGTTTTTTCCAACTTGTAAATGAGTTTGACATGCACTGTATTAGGAGATTTCTAATTTGCATTTATGTAAATTTGGTGCTTCATATTCATTTTTTTCAGTCATTTTAGCCATTGTGACTTGCCACAGATTCTTTAATGTGTAGATTTCCAGTTTAATTCTGACTTAAACTATGCTCTCATGAGTACAGAATCATTATGCCTATGCATTGTATGTAACTATCACATCTGTGTACTTTGCCTACTTTTAAGGTTTTACATGTGTGCCTGTGTGATGTGGGCGAGAGACATACATTCATGGACCTGTGAAAACTCCTAGGTTATCTTAAACTGGAAAAAACATTCTGCCTAAATGCTCATGTAGTACGGTAGTCCCTGGTTCAAACTTCAGTGTTTAACACCCTAGCACTTCCTGTGCTGCTCAGAAAAAACCTCCTTTGCTGGCTTCCTTTAGGATCTGGAGATAATTACTACATGTTCTTAACAGGAGACACTTTTTGCAAAACCTGTTGCATTTCTAAAGGTGTCCTCAGCACTGTGAAGACTCTGTTTCTTTCCCAGTGCACAGGAGGTGAAAGAACACAGGCTGTTCAGTGGCATCTACTGGCAGCGCATTTACCTGCAAAAGGTGCTCCTTTGGGCCCCCTCTGGGGACCACCGCCTCTGGACCCTTCTCTCCTCCTTGTATGTTTCTTCCTGTCTCTGGTTTCCTGGTTCTGACCCCAGAATCCCCATTGCAGTTTCCCACAAGCACAGATTTCTGTCACCGGCAGCTGGTCAACTCTCTGGGGAGCATCTCTCTGCTTCACTTCCTTGTACAGTCAGGCCTGTGTATCCAAGGGCTCTATGTCTGCAACTTCAGCCAAGCATGGATGGAAAATAGGGGGAAAACTGTGTCTGCACCCAACATGTGCAGACTTCTTATTACTCCCTAAAGAACATAGCATAATAACTGCATGCACAGCATTTGTGATGTGTTGGGTATTACAAGTAATAGAGAGATATGGTTTTAAGTATATGAGACTATTGCATATGTGATATGCAAATCCTATGCCACTGCAGATAAAAGACTTGGGCATCCGTGGATCTGGTCTGAGAGGAGGTCCTGGAGCCCATCCCCTGCAGATACGGAGGGACAACTGTAAAAATTCTGAAAATACCTTCTTTATGAATTAATCATATATCTATATAAATGAGACTTTAGTTTTTGTTCATCTTCTTGAATTCTTATTTCAAATATGTGACCTTAGTTTTACACAGACCTATGTAAAAAATTTACCAGAAACTTGTGATGCATGTATAGGCATAGGCATATGTCTATGCATATGTATATGCATTTCTTAACTAGTGCCACATAATTTAAGAATTAACATGCCCTTCTGTCAGCCTAACTCATTTCCCCTGTGTTTTCGGTGCTGGGAATGGAACCCAGGGCTGCTGCATGCTAAGCATGTGCTTTACCACTGCGCCCACCACCCTCTTTCCTTACCTTTTCACTGATACAGGAAACATTGCTAATGGAATTTAAACATGTGGATCATCAGTTCTGGACTCATTTCTGTATAAACTCGACTTGCAGAGGGGTGGAGACTTTCTGTAGCATGGGGGGAGTGAGATCCCCAGCTTGCTGAACTGGAATCAGAGTGTGACTGCAGGTCCAGTAAAGCTGCCCAGCGACTGTGGGGTGGCATTCTCTGCACCGCAAGTCCAAACTCTGTTGCAACCAATGTCTGGGGGCAGGTGCTTCCTTAAATCTCTTCTGGGGATGGGAAGTTTGAAGACTTCATCATATTTGAAAATCATACAAGACTTTTGGATATGAGTTGCATTTCCTTAAATTTGCCTGACTCCAGGCTCTTCCCCTGGGGCTTTTCCTTGCCAAGGGTCCTGTGTGACCTGTGCAGCGTGACTGGAGGAGTCCAAGCGAAGCGCTGCACAATGGGGCTGGTTGATGTTAGAGGTTAAGGGGCATGGGCAGCCGGGGTGGGGGTCAGGGCTCAAAGGTCATCTCCTGCCGGTGCCCTGCTTCCTCAGATCTTCCGGTATACACTCATGCTAGTTGCTCCCAGAGGAGAAGTGACTGCTATGATAGCTTTGATATTGGCTCATTTGATGAGGAGGATAGAAAGGCACAGGCCGCCGCCCCCAGCCTGGGAAGTTTTTGTTGGGTCACACTCAGTGATTATCTCAGTACTGGACTGGTTTTTTTTTTTGGAATACAGCTTAATAACCAATATCTACATATTTGAAAATGTGTAAGCTAAGGAGCTAAATTAGAGTCCCATCTAATTAGTGAGGTCCTGCCTCTAAATGAAAAGCAAAATGGCCTAGGATATAATGCAGGGTGAAGACCGTGGGTCAAATTTCTGGTATTGGGACAAAACAATCTAAATTGGTTAGAAGCTGTGAAAGCTTTCATTGTACTAATTTTATTTTTGATGGAGTGCAAAATGGTCAAATATGTATTGGCTTGAATATTTGTGATAAAAATAAAATTAATATATATAAAGCCTGGAAAAACAAAGATGATAGTAAACACATTTCACCTACTTCAAAAGAGCCAGTTGTTTGAATTCTTCTGCATACTTGAATCTCCCTGAGTCAGGATAAAAAGTATAGTCAACATGAATCATTTTGCATTTGTCAATCAAAGGTGAAATAATCACTATTTTTATACCAGTCTCTACATTTTTCAAATTTTTGTTCATATCATTACTTTTCCAAGTAGCAACAAGACGTAATTACAGAGGATGAGTCATGAGAGAAAATCACTGTCTTTAAAATTCCAAGTCAAATTATACTGCCACATGTCACACTGTCATCTGCCCCCGTTCTGATAGCTTCTCCCTGGTGTTCCCACTCCCCTGAATCCCATCTTTTCTCAGCTGTTACCCTCTTCAGCAGACCCCAGCATCTGTCCCACCAAGTACCTTTTCCCTGAGAAGGCTGTGCTCACCTGTCAGGTACAGAGAAAAGGAGGACAGGAAAAGGCAAAAGAGTCTAGCAGAAGCTGTCACTGGAAGCATCTGGAACCACATAGGTGAAGGGACAGAAGTGGGGAGTTGGTGGCTGAACAACCATGAGAGGATGCACAGAGGAGAGAGATGCACAGAGGCGGAGCAGGTGCATGGTGGGCTGGGAAAGGAGCAGCTCCTGGGCAGAGCTGGGGATGCCATCAGGAGAGGAAGGCTGAGCTGGGAAGAGCACTGGGATGTTTTCACAGCAGCTAGAAGGAGGTGGGGCCTGGCTGCAAGGCAAATGGAGGGAGCTGCTAAGCAGCTTCTGTGTCTGAGGCAGTGGCTGTTCTGGGAACAGTGCTGGGCCCTGTGCATCACTAGGCATCATCTGCAGCCCGATGGCCAGCAGCTGGCCAGGTGCATGAGGACTGCTGCACAGTGGGCTGCGGGGAGCAAATCACTGATAAGAGCTGATTAAAGGACCTGCTGCTGTCAGGGCAGTGCTGTTTCCTATCAAAAGACGCTAAAAACAAAATCGCTTCAGTGCGGGATCTCACCTAACATCTTCGTGTTGCAAAGAGACTCATACTTAAAAGTTTTCATGAATTGGGATGGAGGCTTTGGAGGCAGCAAACTCTGCTCAATGCTGTATTTGCAAAGAAAGAATCTGGGCTCTTCCTTAGCCTCTTACAAGCCCTAGTTTACCCACAGTTCACTATGATCACAAGTGAGACGACCTGTCTGAGCCTCCTTGGCAGAGTCAGCACCTTATCTGTAGCTTCTACTGCTGTGGCTTTGGGGTAAGGTCAGGAGACAGAAGTCCTGAGTAGCAAGGCTGCATCTGTGAGTGCTGGAGGCTCAGTCCACCAAAAGGAACTGTGTTGGTGCTTATTTGTTTGTTTGTTGATGTACTAGCATGCAATGTGGTGGTGCTGTACACTGAGCTACATCCCCAGTGCTTTTCGTTTTTTAAGACAGGCTACAGCTAAACTGCCAAGACTGGGCTCAAACTTATTACACTGCCTCAGTCTCCTGAGAGTTGAGATTGCATGTGCCACAACCCCTGTCCAAGCTGCATCTTAAGAAACAGCCTATTGTGTATCTTTTTAAAACAGCCCAAAGAATGTGAAGGAAGCGCACACGGACTCTGGCTTCTTCCTTCCAAATCTTGCTGTGCATCTGTGTCTACAGGCCCAGCATGGCACCTGCAGGCTGGGTATCTGCACTACGTACCCAGCACACACTCACTCTCTCACACACACAGGCAGCCCCACTGACCCAGAGGAGGAGGTCTCCTCCTTAGGCTGTTGTAGTGAATAGATGAAATTGTCTTTTAACTAGTTCACAAACCCTTAAATGTGCAGTTTTATTTCAGTTCCAGCTGGGTCTCAAGTGTCGGCTGGTACCCTCTAACATGTGTGGGGAGTAGCCGAGTCTCGGATTGGCGAACTTGAGACTACAGCAAATCCAGTCCCAGGGACACAGAATACCAGAGGCAGACTGTGAAAACAAGTCGACCTCTAGCTCAGTAGCATGTCAACAGGTGTCTGGCGTTGGTGCCCTTCCTTGTCACCTGCAGTACGGATAGCTCTGAGAGTGCGTGCTTCGCAGCACACATACAGATAGCTCTGAGAGTTCTCAGCAAATGCTGAGATCTTGCACTGTGGATTCCCTCGCACACTTTTTCCTTTTTTGTTTTTATTTTGCATAAATAAAGATGCTGGGGATGGGACCTCTGAGACATCAGGTCCCACCTGGTCCCAGCTTTCCTTTTAGTATAGTTTTTTCTTAATCTCCTATCGCCCCATCTCAGGACCTTGCTCTACATGCAGCAGATGTGGTGTCATAGGAGTGTGTGGGCAGAGGGGAAAAAGCAGGGTGATTGGTGAGAACCCTGATTGGGGGACTGCACGATTCAGAATGGAGCCCTTCCGAGGAGAGACTCAGGTTAAGACTTCAGCAAAGAATGAAGCTAGGAATATTAACAGTAACTGCTTATATTAGCCACAGTGCCTGTGTTATCAGGTATTATGGGACAACATGTTTGAAACTATCTAGGCATAAATGGAGCACACCTGTAATCCTAGCTACATGGATGCACTGGAAGGACGATCATGATTTGGTAACTTCAAGGTTGTCTACAAAATTTTTTTAAAAAGTGGGGGGCTCAGTGGTGAGGCACTTGCCAAATGCATATGAGGCCCTTGAGTCCAGGCCCAGTAGTAGAAAAAATAATAAAAACAATAGGGAAGCTGGATGTGGAGATAGTACAGTTAGAACAATGGAGCTGAGGAAATCACTCCTCTCCACGCTACGGCTGTTCCTTCTTACATTGTCCCAGCTGGGAAAACCCAGGAAATCTTTGAAGCTCCAGGTGAAAGCACATGCATGTTCAGTCTTCTGGCCTGACCTTCAGTCACCTTCACCTTACTTGAAGGTTCATAAACACGTCTACTTCTCACACATGTAATCGAGGTCAGAGTGGACAAGTATGAGCGTTGAAAGCCCCTGAGATGACTCAGCACCTTGTCAATCATTCCTCTCAGTCTTACCTGGAGACTAAGTGGGGGGGCAGCCAGGCCGGCTGCAGATCCTCCACATTCCAAAAGCCTGATTCACCTCTGTGCAGGGCCGTGCTTTTTACTTTCCCACTGTCCCAGCACTGAAGTTCTGTTTGTGCCATATTTTTTGTCTGTCTAGACTTGCCTTGCCCACACCATCCTGTGATATTCAATAAATGCAGCTGCTTGGCATTTGCCATTTGACTATGCATTTGCAGTTCTTTGCTTGTCAAGCACAAGAGCCTGGAATCTGTCTGCAGGATCCATCCACAATAACATTTGGCAAGCCAGGAGACAACACACGGGGAGACATCAGCAGACCAAATATTAGCAGCTAAGCTGTCTGTTATGCCTTGTGTCTAGATGTCTCCCTGAAGCTTCATGTGGGCATAGGTGGGGCTTTTACAGAGGCGGCTGGATCTAGAGTGTACAGTGCTAGCATTGAAGGAGGATAATTACTGAATCGGCCCATTGATTGGCTTGGCACCACCCTAATCCCAGCAGCCTGATGCAATTAAGAGACAGTAAGAGGTTTGTCTTGTCCTTTGCTTGCTTTGCTTCCTTCTGCCCACCAAGAAGTGTTTCTCCTCTGTGATGCCCCTCTGCCATGCCACCCTGCCTTGTAGCCAGCTGACTATGGGCTGAAACCTCTACAAACTGTGAGCCAAATAAACTCTTCCTCCTTTAACTTTGAGTGTGGGATATTTTGACTCAGCAATGGGAAAAGTAACTAAGACACATACCAACCAGAAAGGAAGGTAAATTCCTTTTTGGAAAAACTTCTTTCTTTCATTTCCTTTTCACATGTGACCAAGGTTGCTTGTTGAGTGTATGGGACAGATTCCCAGGATGAGTGACTTTTCTGATTACTGTTGGAGATAACCAGACTGTGGTGGGAAAAGCTTCCACCTTTGTGTGGGTGTGGGTGGGATGGGGAGGAGATAAGACAGACCTGCAGATCTGTTAAGGTTGCATTTTGCTGTTGATCCTTGCAGCACAGAGAGTCTTTTTCCGTGACTATGGTTTCTTATGCCAAGAGGCAGCTGGCAAGGTTCGTGGCTCCTGCAGGCACCAGGGAACTGGGGCCAGAGCACTTCCTTCAAGTTTTTCAGTGGACCAGGGAACACAAGTCCAGTTCCCTTGATGTTACTGCTTTTCCCTGTGGGGTGAAGTTGGCAGCAGACTCTGGACCATGTAGACTTGAGTGGGCACCTGCTTGGCACCGAGAGTATTTCGGAAGGGCATGGGTCATAACCTCAAACTTAGCTCACTTTATGGTTTCCCTTGGTTCCCCGTGTCCTTTGAGGAAATTCTGGTTCTCTTCTCGTCTGTACTTGCACTCCCTGAGGATTTCATCTATTAGAAAATTCAAATTCTTTGCCTTTTGGGTGCTGAGCAACTGAGGAAAACAAAGTACAGTGCTTCCTTAGGGTGAAAGGACAGAAAACTGTGTGCAGTTTCAAAGTCACACCAGCAGAGGTGCAAAGGCAGCAGCGCTGGTGGCATTCGCCTGTGTGTCTGCATGCTCACTGGTCCTTATGTCCATCTTCAGGACCCATAAGCAGGTCCTCAGCGGGTCCCATCCGTGGTCACTTTTATAGTGCGGATTCCTTCTCTCCATTCTATTTGGTTTTGTTCGGGTTTATGCTTCTATAGAAAAGGGTATGCAACCTGTTTGCCGAATGAATATTTACCATCCCTGACTTTTTACTTTGAGGTTCGGTCACCAGGTGCGTAAGTTTTGCGGTTTGATCTAGTGAGATGAGTTTTTTCCTAAGGACGTGTCTCATTCCCTTTCCTTAGACTGCCACCTTCTGGCTTGTGTGGGAGTCACACAGGCCGCCTCGGTATCTTTCACCATCTGGCTTCACATATTAACTATTTGGTTTGAGAAACACCCAGGTGGTCAGCACCTCTCTCCTCTAACCTCATCTCTCTGTAGTCTCCTGTCTCACTCACAGCAGTCCACTCGACACAGTTAGAAACAGAGGACTGAGTGAGCCACTGTCTTCTACTGTGGGCAGCTATGAGCCCAGTATGGGCCCAGCTTCACCTGGGAATTGACCGTGTTGAAACTGAGTATCATTATGTGAACACCCGTGAGAGAGGAGACACCTGGATAAAAGGTGTCTGATCCCCACTGGAAACCTGAGCTGTGTTAGGGTCCACTGGGGGTTGTTCTTGTTCCTCTTCCTACTCCTTTTTCCTTTCTGCTTGTTCCTGCCACCATCCTGTGATCTTCAGCAAACATGGCTACTTATTATGAGGTGTATGGTGGACCATTTTTTCCTTAATGTGCACAAGGACCTGGACTAGTATTTTTGGCCCACTAAACTGTAACATCTTTCAAGCTGGGCTGGGAGGACATTCTCAAACCCCAAGGGACCTTATCAAACATCGGAGTTGTCCCTCGCAGCCTCAGAGACCTCAGCAGGAATGTGCAACCAGGCAACCCAGCCAGCAAGGAAAGTAACTCCTCCTCCATTTGGAGACCATCTCTTCTCTTTCCTGGGTGACAAATGGATTCCAGCGAGGAGAGACAGTCTAATTGCCATGTGGAAAAGACTAGGTTGTAGGACAAAAGGCTTCTGTCCTTATGGGGAAGAGGAGGGGCCCCCTCCATGAGTTGGGCTCACATTCTGTTGTTGATCCACACAATGTAGAAAGCCCCTTTGTTCTAGCTGTACGGGTAGCTACGAAGGGGCCACTGCCCCAGAGTCTCTGTGGTCTTAAGGGAAGGTGATATTCTAAGCAATTTTGCCTAGACTGTCAAGTTTTAGGTGGCTGTTGATGACAGGAGAAAGATGCAATTAGTTTTAAGGTCTCACGTAAGTAGTCATTGTTTATTATCTCTATTAGGGACAGTTTTGTTCATAATCCAGGAGGGTACCAAAAGAAACAGAAAAGACCCAAAAGATACCATCTTATAACTTGGAACAGGGACTTTCCGTGTAGTAAACGAGTCAATAGCTAGTATATTCACGTCATTTCCTTGGAGAAAACTGTCTTACTTATCTGGCTCATCCAAGTGGTTGGTGTTCTCTGAGAAGAAACTGCAAGTCATCCATTGGTTCACCAGTGTATGAAGTTCACAGTCCTTGATCCTCTAATCTCGCAGGTGGTTTGAATTTTACCCTGGGGTGACGACTCTAACTGGGGTTTCTTGTATCTTAATAGCAAGAGAAGGGGTTAATAGGGCTTGTACTCAGCAATATCTTCCTGATGACTTGACTATTAGTAAAATGGCCATACGGGTGTGTGGCACTAGTAATCCTGCAGCCAGAAATTTATCAGTAAAGGACTTTAACCCCAGTCTATCATCTTTTCTAAGGAAACACAGAACAGTACTATTTTCTTTTTTTTTTTAATTTTATTTTAAAGAGAAACAATTCAGAACAAGCTAATAGGAGAGTGACAATGGTTAATACATTGCATAGTGTTATCTTCAAAGTAGTTACTCAGCATGCAAGATGTAGGCATGAAAAACTGTCCAAATAATATTATCACAAAGCTTTCTTTTCAATGTACTAAGAGAAATTAGTATAAATAGTAAACTATCATTTTTTTTGGCTTCTTTTGCTTCTTTTCTCCTTTCCCCCATCCTAGTTTCTCTTTTTTTTTTTTAACACTTTTTTCCCATTTCACAATATCTACTATACATTTGGATCTTATTTACTCTTTCAGCTTCTTGTACTCGGGAGACAGTGTGACTTTTACACGTGAGTCTGGTTTATTTCACTTATGATTAAAATCTCAAGTTGCATCTATTTGCCTATAAAAGTCTCCAGTTTATCTTTCTTTATGGCTAATACTCCATGGCAAAAAACAACCATGTCTTTTTTTTTTTTATATCCTCTCCTTGGTTAATGGGCATTTGGGTTATTTTCAAGATTTAGCTATTATCAGTTGGGCTTCTATAAACATGGGTGCACATTTATCGCTACGATGTTTTTAGTTATTCTGGGAAGATACCTAGAAGGGGAACATTTGGGTTGAATGGGACCTCTAATTTTAGTTTTTTAAGGAATCTCCATACTGATTTCCACACTGGGTGCACCAATCTATACTCTCACCAACGGTGGAGAAGGGTTCCATTTTCCACACAGCCCCACCAGCATTTGTTATTGGTTGATTTCTTGATGGTAGTCATTCTTTCTGGAGTGAGAGGGAATCTTAGTGTTGTTTTAATTTGCATCTTTTGAATGACCAGTGATGTTGAACACTTTTTCATGTATTTATTTGCCATTTGTATTTCTTCTGAGAAGTGTGTATTCATCTCAGATGCCCATTTTTGGATAGGGTCTTTGAATTTGGGATGCTTGATTTTTTTTAATCGATTCTTTATATGTTGTAGATATAAGTCCTTTGTATGAGGGACAACTGGCTATAATTTTTTCCACTCTGTGGATTGACTTTTTACTCTGTTGGTGATTTCTTTTGTCGTGCCAAAGCTCTTTAATAAGATGAGATACCATTTGTTGATTCTCTGTAGTATTTTCCATGTGTTCTGGGTTTTGTTCATAAAGTTTCTGCCCACACTTATGTCTTCAAGTTTCTACCTGTGTTCTCTTTAGATTTAGTGTTTCTGTTTTAATATGTAGATTTTTGGCCCATTTTGAGTTTAGTGTATGGTGATAGGCATAAGTCTAGTTTAAGTCTTTGGCATGTGGAAAGCCCATTTTTCCAGCACCATTTATTAAAGAGGCTATCTTAGTCCAGTGAACATGTTGGCCCCTTTGTCAATGATAAGGTGACTGAGTGTACCTTGGAGTTGTGTCTGCATCTTCTAATCTGTTCACTGATCCTTTTTCTGCCAATACCATGTTGATTTTATCACAGTTGTTTTATAGTGACATCCCCTGATTTGCCTTTGTTGCCCAAAATTGCCTTTGCTATTCTAGGTCTCTTCTTCCAAATGAATTTTAGGAATTTTTTCTCTAGATCTGTGAGGTATGGTAATGGTATTAGGATTGTATATGTGTAACAATTTTGGGAGCATGGCCATTTTCACAATGTTGGCTCTTCCTATCCATGAGCAAGGGGTATCTTTTCAATTCCTGATATCCTCTTTGACCTCCTTTTTTTAGGATACTATAATTTTTAATGTATTTCTTTTTTTTTTTGGATAGTATTGCAAAATGTGTTACTTCCATAATTTCTCTCTCAGTGAGTTTGTTGTGTACCAGAATGCTCCTGGGTATTGACTTTGTATGCAGCTACACAGCTAAATTTGCTTATTAACTCTGGTAGTCTTTTAGTGAAGTTTTTGGGGTCTCTTATGTAGAGCTTCATATCATGCACAAATAATGATAATTTAACTTCTTTCTTTCCTATACTTATTCCTTTTATTTCTCTCTCTTGTCTAATTGTTCTGGTTAATGTTTCCAGAACTACATTGAATAGGAGTGGTGATAGTGGACTTCCTTGTTTCATCTGAGTGAAAGCTTTCAGTTTTTGTTTAGTATGATGTTGGCTGTTGGTTTGTCATTAATGGCTTTTCTCAGATTGAGATAAAGACCACCTATTCCAATTTTATGTAGGTTTTTTTTTTATCAAGAATGAGTGTTGGATTTTATGAAAAGCTTCTTCTGCATGTATTGAGATGATCATATGATTTTTGTCTTTGGCTCTGTTGATGTGGTGTATTATTATTATTGATTTGCATATGTTGAAATCCCTGCATTCCTGGGATGAATCCCATTTTGTCATGGTATACAATCTTTTTGATGATTTGCTACATTCTGATAGCTAGTATTTTACTGAGAATTTTAACATCTATGTTCCTTCAGGAAATTGACCTGTAGTTCTCTTTTTTTGTTGTGTCTTTCTCTGGTTTTGGTATCAAAGTAATAGTTGCCTCTAAGAATGAGTTAGGGAAAATTGCTTTCTTTTAGATTTCATTAAAGAGTGTGAGGAGTATTGGTGTTAAATCTTCTCTAAATGTCTTGTAGAATTCAGTTGTGAATCTATCAAGACCTGGGCTTTTTTCTGTTTGTAAATCTTTGTTTTCAATTTCAGGAATTGATATTGGGTTATTCAAAATTTTTATATCTTTTTGATTGAGCTTTGGTAATGCATATATTTTTAGAAACCTGTCCGTTTCTTCTGTTTTCCAGCTTATGTGAATAAAGATTTTCAAAACAGTTGTTGAAGATTATCTAAGTTTCCACAGGATCTGTAGTAATTTCACCCTCTTCATTAATCATTTCATTAATTTGAGTTTTTTCTTTCCTTAAATTGGTTAGGGGGTTTATCAATTTTATTCTTTCAAAGACCCAATGGTTGATGCATTAATCCTTTGTATTATCTTCTTAGCCTCAATTGCATTAATTTCTGCTCTGATGGTTATAATTTCTTCCCTTCTATGAGCTTTGGTTTTGACTCGTTCTGGAAGCCTGAGGTGCAGCATTAGGTTGTTTGCTTGTTCTCATTCTGTGAGAATTCACTGCTATTTATTTCCTTCTTCGGATTGCTTTCACTGTATCCCACAGGTTCTGGTGTGGTGCATCCTCATTTTTGTTTAATTGCAGATACTGTTTAATTTCATGTATGACCCATTGGTTGTTTAGAACGGTGTCAATTTCCCTATTGTGCCAGGGGGGTCTCGCAGGCCAGCTGGGTTCCTCCAGGAGGGAGGTGCTCTGGCTGGCTTGCTCCAGGTGCTCTGTGTGGAAGGGCTCACCCAGGCCCTCACCTGCCCACCAAAGTTCTCCAGGTGGGCAAGGGGTTGCAGAGACGCCTGCTGTCCCACCGAGTCCTCTGGTTGGTGGGGAGAATCACGTGCTCTGGCCTGCCCAATGAGGTTCTCTGGGTTGGGGGATGGGTCGTGAGGCTCCTGCTGACCCACCTAAGTCCTGCAGTGTGTGTGTGGGGGGTCACCAATGTTCCCACCAGCCTACCAATGTGTGGGAGAGCAGTCGCGGATGCTCCTGGGGCCTGCTGCAGTCCTCTGGGTGAGATGCGCCCCCTGTATGCTTAGGTCCTCCTGGTTGGGGAGGGACTGCCAATGCTCCCAACAGCTGCTGAGGCCCTCCAGGTAGGTGAGCTGTTTTTTTTAATATGACGTTGGCAGTAAGTTTTATTAGATTGAGGTAAGGTCCTTTTATATCTGTTTTCATCAGGGGTTTCATCATGAATGGATGTTGCCAAAGGTGTTTCTGCATCTATTGAAATGATCATATAATTCTTATCTTTTCCTTTTTGTGGTATGTTGCATTTATTGACTTGTATGTTGTATGTATTTGTATGTGTTTGTATGTTGACCCGTCCTTCCTTGGGCTGAAGCCTACTTGATCGTGATATATGATCTTTTTGATGATTTGTGCATTGTTTGCCAGAGTATTGTGGGTTTTCCATCTATGTTTATTATAAAGATTGACCTTTTTCTTTTATAGCTGGTTCCTTGTCTGGTTTTGGAATCAGGGTAATGCTTGCTTTCAGGAATTACCAGAGCAGTAAGCGGGCTGCTTGTTTTCCCAGTGCCCCAAGTTCCAACATGGCGCGGACCTCAGGAAACGCCAGTTTTGTCTATTTTTAATTACTTTTTTTTTTTTTTTGGTATGGTTGGGTAGTAGTTGATCTATTTTATTATGTTGAATAGCTCTCTTTGACTGATTGTATTATTTGGCCTCAATTTCATCTTTGCTCGTTATGTATTTTTTCCTTGTATGAGTTTTGGATTTGGTTTGTTCTTGTTTTTCTAGGATCCTGAGCATGCACTTAGGTTATTCATTTGGGCTGCCTCTGTTTTTCTAATGTGGACTTTCACGACTGTAAACTTCCCTTTTAGGACTGCTTTCATTGTGTCCCATAGGTTTTGGTATGTTGTACTGATGTTTAATCCTAGGAGCTATTTTCTTCCTTGATTTCTTCTGTGACTCATTGATTATTCATTCATGTATTGTTTAATTTCCAGTTTGCAAAACTTATGTAGCAAACAAATTAATGGTTTCTTAAGCCATTGGTTTGTAATTTCATTGCTTTATGATCTGATAATATGCATGGGACAATTTTTTGATTCTTTTGCATTTACTTAAGCAGTCTTCGTGTGCTAGTATATTGTTTATTTTGAACAAAGTCCCATGTTTTGCCAAAAGAATATGGAACACTGTTGATATATATGAAGTCTGTTTGCTTATTTTGCCTAACATATTTTTATCTAATTGATCTGTTTGTGATAATGTGATACTGAGATCCCACTATAATTTTGTTAGTTTATATGATCTTTTATGTCCACTAGTATTGGTTATTGTGTTAAGTATTTAGTGCATATATATTTGTAATTGTGATTTCTTCATACTGAATTTTTTCTTTAACCAACATGTCATAATAATCTTTGCCTCTTAAGCTCAGTTTTAGCTTGAAGTCCAGTTGCTCTGAAAATAAGGTATACCTTCTTGTTTATAAGGTTCCATTGCTTGAAATATTTCATCCTTTGATATTTTCTGTGAGATTCTTTTCATACTAAACATGTTTCATGTATATTTAGTACAAAATATATCTCAGTATATTTTTGGATTTTTTTCTTGATCCAGTGTCTTGGAGAATTGATAGCATTCATATTGGGAGTTAATGTATATTCCTGTTATTGTTACTGATTATCTTTCCCTTCTACTTAAGTGCTTACCCTACCCGTGTATTCATTCTTTTGTCAGGATTAGCATCATTGTTTTCCTGGGGTATCCTTGAGAATTCTTCATGCGTTTAGTAAGCATAAATTTCTTTAGGTGTTATCATGAAAATGTCTTATTTCTTCATCAATTTTGGAAGATAGTTTTGCAGTATACTGCAGCCTGAGTTGGAAATGGTTTTTCTGTAGGGCTTAAAACAGTACTTCAAGCTTTTCTACCTTTAAATTTTTGTGTTGAGAAGTCTGCTGTAATTCTAATAGCTTTCCTTTTATAAATGGTTGGTTGCTTTTCTCTGCTATTCAGATTCTGTTCTTGTGTTAGATGTACTGCATTTTGACTGTGATGTATTGTGGAAGTTCTTTTCCGATCATAGCTATTTGGGGTTCTATATGCCTCCCTTAATCTGTGTTAAATCCTTTTATCAGAAAATTTTCTGCTGTCTATGGCCATACCACCCTGATAATCTGATCTCGGAAGCTAAGCAGGGTCAGAGCTGTTAGTACTTGGATGGGAGAAAATTCTTTCTGCAATTGTATCAGTAAACAAATTTCTAAAATGCTATTTTTAAAAAATAATAATCTTATTGGAATATTTTAGGTGTACAAAATCACATTCATAATAGGGAAACTACCTGTAATGATGTTTCTTGTTTTTTTTTTTCCTCATTCCCTATCCTCCATTCCTTTTCCTTCTTACCAAAAGCCTTGTTTCCATTTTTCCTTTTTTCCCCTGTAATTTATTATTTATCTTCTTTGACCCATCTAGTAGTTGTTAAATATTTTCACTTTTTCTCCTTTAAAAAAATATGCCTTTAATTGCTCAGCCACAGCCCTGTCTTGCAGTTCTGACACTGTACTCTTGGTCACTTGTGCTGCCCATACTTTTGATAGAATTTTTAATCCAAATTTCTATTTGGAGCCCTCTGTTTATTACTCCCCACCTAGGCTAAGGTCACTGTCCAAGCTAAAGCACGTCCCTGCTCCTGTTGGTGGTTAGGATGTGACTAGCCCTCTAGTCTCTGGTAGATGTAGGTCCAGGCAGACGTTCAAGTGGTCTGTGGGAGTCAGTGTCCTCAGTGGGGGATCTGGTGTTCTCTTCTCTCCTTGGGTGTTGTCCTCGTCCAGGATCAGGCTGGATGCTTATTCTTGGCCTTCGGTGCCCCACTGCAGAGCTCCTCCTCTGGCAGGGTCTGCTTGTTCTCCCAGAACATATGCTTTTTGCACAGAACTTTCTTTTACTGATCAGGAATAATGCTTTTGTCCACTAAATGACTATTAGCAATAAGCAATGCAGTAATTTAGCCAAATGAGCATACTTCTTAGCCTATTTAGATCATGCCGGACTATTATACCAGGACAGTTGCATTTTAAAAAATAAGGAATGTCACATGTACTAGTTTATATAACTTTAGGGATGGGGATTTAGCTCAGTGGCACAAACACCTGCTTGGCAAGTGTGAGGTAGTGAGTTTGATTCCCAGTACCAAAAAAAAAAAAAAAAAAAAAAGTTTATGTAGCCAAAAGTTTAAAGATATGTAAATAATTTAACTAGCTAAGAATTTTATAAGCAATTAACACCTAACAAAAGACAGCAGAAAATATAATATTGAAACAATGAAGCCTCTATTTTAGTTGTTATAATTTGTAATAAAAATGGATTGATAGCTTGTCTTATTGTTAACCATAGACTCTGACATTCCAGGGTTACATTCTGAATTCTTTACAAAATATTTTTTTAGGATGAACTGCCTCTAATTAGAAATGTTTTACGCTGTTATAATACATTATCAATTTACAAGAAAAACAACTTTTAGACACTGTGGTTTTAAAAAATCATGTTATTACTTATATTTGAATCCCCAACTGAGACATATGTAGATGAAAGTATTGTATACTTAGAAATGAACACATAATACATAATAAATGAACACAGGGAGGGAAAACCCTGAAGCTTTGCTTTTGAACCTTGCAAGGGTTTTCTGTAAAAACAAAATGATTTTTTAAAGTGGTATTTTAAGTATTTAAATTAAGCAAAGAGTAGACAGTAGGGTTTTTAAAATTATTATTATAGAGGAGCAAGCAAGCCTTTTTAGCATCTCTTGAAAATATAAGCATTAGGTCAGTTAAACAAATTAATAGACCAGGTAAACAATAACTTTTACAGTAAAAAAATTTTTAAAAATCCCGTGAGTTGCTCTTATAAAATTTAACTTTAATCTTAAAAACAATGAATAAATACAATCTTTAATCACTTTGAGACTTATTATTCAAAGCCTTTTTTTTTTTTGGGTTCTGGGGATCAAACTCATGACCTTGTGCTTACCAGGCAAGCACTTGAAACACTGAGCTAAATCCCCAGCCCTATCTAAAGCTTTTTAAAAACATGTGGACTTGTACTTTAACAGAAGTTTCAATTTTCAGGTACTTCTTATCTCTCTCAAATAGTTACTCTGAAACTCATTTAAGGGTCAGATATTCTTTGCTCTTATATAGAAGTGTTACGATACGTATTAGCAATCTGAGATACATTTAATATACACACATATTTCATGATAAACATTTGTCTCATTTGTTTATCTTTAAAAACCAAGATATTAGACCAACATAATTCACTTCTTAGCCAAAGGAAATGCCAAAGGTCACTGTACTTGAAATATAAGCCAGCAAAGAACACTGCATCTTAAAGTTTAACAAAGTTAAAATATAAATTTGGTTAACAACCTAGGCAAAACATATTTTACTAACTTTAAAGTTATGCGTACCCTAATTTAAATCTCTGCACTGTTAAGTTATGAGAAACCAAAAGCATTTAGACTAGCATCAGTGTCCATTTATTTACAAGCCAATTTAAATAGAGCTTTTATAGGATACCATTTACCTGAAAGTTATTAGAGAAAAACATACATATTAACTTAAATTATATATAACCATGTAATTAAACTAAGATTCTTATTTACATATTTGATGCAAGCCTTAAGTGTAGTTTTTTTACCTTTAATACTGAGTTTCATAACCCTTGCATATTTGCATAACCCATTTTGTTTTATTAAAAGTCCTGAAAAATTCTCTAAGAGTAAATAAACAAATAAATACACTGGTATGAACTCCAAATTTATTTTTATTGAAGCAGCTGCAAGCTATTAAAAACATTAACAGGCAAATGGACAAACAAAATGTACACCATATATAAAACAATTACATTAAATCAGAACACACTCTTAAGATACCTTGGCCATGCTGAATTATAATAGTCATTTTCTTAGTTCTAGGTTTATAACCATAAATAGTCAGAATTTTCCCTAAGGATTATCAGCATTCCTTTTTGTTATGTAAGGCATCAGGGTACACTGGTGCCTTGGTTCATGAACTTAATTCTTTCCACAATTCTGGGGTAGATGACCACAGTTGCTTGTCACCTGACGTGGAGTTTGCAAATGGAAGTAAAATCTTGCCAAATGCTCCTGCATCTGTGAACTGAGGCATCACTGCATTTCCTTTAATAATTTAAGCTACTCTGTGCTTTCTCCTGTTAGTTAACACTATAGACTTATAAATAGCAACAGTCATAAGGGGGAGAGACAGACAGACAGGCCATAGATTGCAAGATGGGATTCTGTTCATTTTCCCTTATTATAAAACCAAATATAAGGTCTTGTCTCTTTATTCTTTAACTTACATTTAGAGGAATACACAGAAAAATCAATCTATAATTTTTCACCTTATATCAGTCCCAAGTTCATAAAATATAAATTACAGATGAAGACACTGAGTTACCCATAATCATTTAAGATGTACTACATGTCTTTAAGATCTCTGTGTATTTTTGAAGAGACACAAAACAAAAAATAAAAAGCAAAATGAACTCTCTGGGTTAGATTTCTCAGATGGAAGTCTGCCCGGTTCCTCAAGGTCGGACCTGCCACTTGATGTACATAGTGCTGGTTTTCCAGTCTGATAGCTTTTCAACTGTCTCTTTTGAGTGTCATGGAAAATTTTATTTAGCATCAAGATGTGGCTAGACAGTGTGTTAGCATCAACCGTACTCAACAGAAGACAGAAGACGCTGGAGTCAATCTGGAGCACACAGGGGAAAGTAAGAAACACACAGCCGTAACAGGATCAGCATGCATTACTAGGCCAAGGTCACAGTTAGCCCAAACCACAAAGACTTCTTCTAATCTGACAGCAAACACAGGAAGTGACGGTTTTATTGAGACCCATAGCCATAGTAGTAAGGCTCATCAGGGCGGAATCCATAAGCTGTGGCAGGGCGTCCAGGAACACCGACCGGCTGGCCAAAGCCATCCGTTCCAAGGCTGAAAGAGACAAGGCAGTAAGCCGTGTTTGTAAATCACAAATCTATAATGCAGGGCAGCAGTTAAGTGGCTCAAATTTTATACTTCCATTATTCTTTTTCTGGCACTGTAGTGATTTGAAGGAATATTAACTTTGTTTCTTCTTTAAGTTAATGTATTCATAAAAATGTATATTAAGTTCTTTTTATAAGATTTTTATAAGATGTTAAAAATGTCAAAAACCTGTCATCAGGTTACTATTCAAAATGAAGTAAAAGAATCAGAGCAAAAAGATTTCATTTAATAAATGCTCTAATGACAGAATATGAAAAGACTTTATCAAAGCAATTATCAATACACTGCTAGAGAAAGATAAATTTGACAATGGGTTTGATCTGCAAATCTTTCTTCCGATTTTTCAGTGCAAAAAACTGCTACCTGGTATAAATTCTAGTTCAGCTTATTTTGTAGAAATAATGGAAACCCAAAAACCTTTAGAGTTGCAGAAACCTGTTTTCCAAAGTACTTTTTAAGCATCAAAAGAATTATCCCACACTTAGGAAAATGACAGTGTATTTATTTTACTGGCAAATATGGCAGCTGTCACATGCGCATGCATAGCTCATGCAGTGAATGCTACTGAGCTTAATTTCAACCAAGAAGCCATTTACAATGTGGAAACACAAGCTCTGAATAAAATAAATACATGTAAATGATTTAAGATTTGAGACTCTACAGGATGGAGATTTTTCACCAGAAAAAAATTTCAATTTTTAAAAAATATATTCACATTGCCACTAACATCCCCTCACACTCAAAGTGAGATTAAGTTCAAACTGTCAAATTTAAATTTTAAAATAATGTGCATATTTTTATTAGGATGCAGCTATATACGATGTGCTGGTTGTGTGACTCAACCTCGCAGGGAAATAGAATTTTTGAACTGTCAGTGTCAGGTTATTTTTTTGTACTGAATGAACCTGGGGAGGGGATGGAAATCAAGTTTTTAGAGCTCTTCACAAAAAAAAAAAAAAAAAAAAATCTGCCCGTAGTTTCTGGAGGTTAGCTAACATGGTTCAAGCCTGTATTTTATTTTGAAATGGTAAAATATAGGCGTTCTTTCCTACTTTGGTATCTTGGGAAGACAGATTAAATTTTGAATGCTAAGAAGTGTTATTCTAGAAGTAGTTTAAAAATGTTCCTGAAAGTAAAATAATGGCGCAGGAACTCTTGTGTATTGATAAGACACACCAGTATCAGTTTAAAATTTAGAGGAAAAGTTGGCTGCAGAAAAATTTTTTTTTTTTGGAACTGGGAATTGAACTCAGGACCTTGCACTTGCCAGTCAGGTGCCATGCCACTGAGCTATATCCTGAGCCCGGCTGCAGAAATCTTTTTAACACTAAGGTTAACAAAGTCCTCATGTATCTAAACAAACTCTCAAGTATACAGAGGTTGGTGATACAGCTTGTGGATTTCAACTCATTCCTTATTCATCGTTCTACTTATTGGCTGCCTTTAGTACCTCCTCTGAGCTTCAAAACAGAAGACTCAGATGAAACTCCTTTGCCCTCATTTCTCAATATTCGCTCTAGAGGCTGTGGTGGGATCTCTTTCAAGAATTTGGAAATAAGAGGCACATAGTAGATCAGTGAAGACATAAGCAAAGGCAACTTCAAAGCGAAACATCTCACAGAACACTTTTTGGCAATCCTTGGTATTAGACCTAAAAAATGATTCTCAGAGAGAGGGAGCCAGTCATGCTGGCACCGAGCAAGGCGCTTCTCAGCTGCAGCCCTGGTAGTAGCAAACTAGGCAGGTCCTTGGAACATGGTGACCTATAGTCTGACTTTTCTGGCAGGCTTGTCTGCAGTAAGGAAGAGGACTTAACAGATTCGCAGAGACTGAGGCCATTTTACAATGAAATAACATTTGACAATTCTTTTTTTTTATTTCTATAACTAAAAGCTAAGCTGCCCTCCCGCCCCCTTTTGTACTGGGGGCTGAACCTAGGGCTTCACACTGAGACACAACCTAACCCCTTTTTAAATTTTTAATGTTGATTCAGGGACACACTAGGCTTGTGAATTACCCAGGCTGGGCTTGAACTTGCCATCCTCCTGCCTTAGCCTCCCAGAGCACTGGGATTACAGATGGGTGCCACTCCTGACTAGGCAAACTACTTATGTTTTACTGTTTACCAACAGAGTAAAGAGTACACTTGTGTTACCTGATCTGGCAGACGGCTATACTTTTCAAGGGAGAAAATTTGAAAGTGACTTTTAAAATAATTTTCTTTTTAAATTATTCATCAAGAACTACTGACAAATTTGCTACTGGAAGAATATTTAAGACACTGTCTAGTCTGGATGGTCAATAGACAGGTGTCAGGTCCTTTCATATTATGAAAGATCCATCGTATGTATTTAATTCCACTCTGAAACAATAGTTCTCTTTAATCTTATTTGGGTCTTTTTAGTGTGATAGGAAACAGTATTCCAGGGTGCTAAAACATGAAGATAGTTATTCTCTTGGAACATGTAGAGACTTACCTGTCTCCTCCCTTGGGATAAGGGTACAGCCTTGCTGATATAGAATCTGGTTCAACCAAGAAACCTGATAGTAAGTTTTTCTTTAAACAGAAGGAAACAGATTCTTGATGTAAATTCTTTTGGAAGGAACAGAAACCATGAATTTAAAAAGGCAGAGCCAGCTGGGCATGGTGGTGCACAACCGTAACACCAGCACTGTGGGAGCCTGAGACAGGAGGGTTGCAAATTTGAGCTCAACTTAGCCAGACTGTCTGTCTGTAAATTTTAAATGGATTGAGGAAGCATGAAAGCTCTGCATTCATTCTATAGTATGAGAAAAAACAAAAAGGCAGTGCTATAGCAAAAACTGTGCTTTCCTAATCCAAAAAGCTGTGGCTTAGTTTAAGGGATGCTAAGAACCGAAGGGATTAATGTGTGATACAGCTTTGCGCTGAGGCCCATTTTGCAGCAGATAGTCAGAGTGTGTGTATTTGGCTACTTATGTTGGGACTGAGCCTGTCCTGCACTGTCTTCCTGCCACTCCTGACCCACATAAGAAGGTGTACATCCTACATTAGCACATGCTGCTTTAAAAAAACAAGGCTAGTTACAGCACTTTTATCCTTAATGTTCACATAATGTATTTTAGATCTTTCAATTACCCAGATGCAGTACATTTTCTAGTCTAAAGAAAATACTGTTGTGAAAAGATAACTAGGAATGGTTAGGTCAACAAATCAATCTGCTATTAAATTTTATGTCCCAAGAACAATAATTTTTGGTACCTAGACCTAGTAAGGAAAATAAAAATTAGTTAAAGTCAAAAATTGGTTTTAAGACCCAACAATATAAAACCACACTTAAAAAAAAACAAATCTACAAATATAACTGATACACAGCAAACACAAAACCACGTTTTCTCTAATATTTTCAAGACTTTAGCCAAATTCTTAACAGCATTCATGAGATGATTCAGAGTGGGGCAAAAGAAATCTGGCGATGACAAGTGACACTTCACATGCAGCGCTACAGCTAAATGGCCGTCAGGAAGGCATCCCAGACACTCAGGCACTTACTCCATTTCTTTGCCAGAGTTGACATTTCTGTAGCGAGGGAAGAAAATCACCTACCTCTGGCTGTTTGTGAGGCTTAATTAGTGCATATTTGTAAAGCACTTTGAAATCCTTGGATGAAAAGTGCTGCATGAGTGAAAAGTATCATTACTGTATTAAAATTAGACAAAATAAATCTTTTTATTCTTTTAAATTTCTAAGTCAGCATTGTAAGTATACAGCAGGTAATAAATTTATTTGTGTATGCTACAAAAAAAGGAGAATAAATTTGGGCTACATTCTTTCTTCAGAGGCTTGCAGGACTTTGGAAACATTTTTAGAAATGATCTTGTCTTAGCTGCTATTTAGAGTCCACCTAGCTCTTATCCGAACACCTCCAGGAATTCTCCCTCACTGGTTGGTCAAGGCACTTCATTCCATTTATGGGTAGGTCAAATTGTTAAAAGAGTTTTTAATTCATCAGAAATTCATTTACTTAATCCTCAGGAGACAGCTTTGAATCTTTACTATGGCATTTGTGCTTTAAGGTCACTTTGATCTGAGAGAGTTTAGCTTGAAGGGAAGCTGAAATTAACATTACACTTGTGATGTTCTGAAACTAGTATGGCATAGGAGATTCTCTCTCTAGCCTTCTATTAGTTTAGGCTAACTTGTATTGATCTTAAAAATGATCAGAAGTCACTATCAGAAAGTTAGCTAAGATCGAGTGTGTATGTGCATATATACACATATATGGTTATGTACATCACAGAACATGGTGAAATTTCGCTTATAACCACTAAGCTGAATTTCATCTTTTTAGTTTGGGTCTGTGTTTAAGGATTCCATTTCCTGAGGTAAAATCCTGTACAACAGTATATTTATGAATAGGAAATAATAATGAATAACCTAGTCTTTTGAATTGCAAAGAAATATTAAAGGCTGGAATTTTTTTTTTTTTTGGTACTGGGAATTGAACTCAGGACCTTGTGCTTTCCAGGTAGGCGCATGTGTCACTGAACTACATTCCCAGCCGGAATTGCTTAGACAACAGAAAAAAACTTAACACGACCCAGCTCTCATGGCTGAGACTGTTCCAGGATTTTATAGAATAGTATGCAGTGATCTGTTAATAATAGGGAACATTTCATTCTTTCTTATCAATTAATACATTGACCATAAAATCAAAATCAGTATGTTATTTTTGGTAGATCATACTGTGCTTGCTTTGGCAGCACATATATTCTTAGAGGACTATAAGGTGACTGTAAGAATAATATTAGCTGGAGTGTAATTTGTTCTGGGACTGGTTAGGCGTAAGAAGACATGGTCCTTCCTATAACCTGTGGCGAGAACTCCAAACATGAACAAATATTTTGATAATCAGATGATGCTGTGTTGTCCTAGTCTATATATAAATAGAAATGAAGACCACATATTCAATATGATACATGCATATTAGAAACATATATGAATTGCTACAGGAAAATCTTGGAAAGTTAGAAAGGGTTCACATAAAATTGTTAAATTTTAATGTATCTGTCATTCTACTTTTCTTGGTTTTGCATTTTATTGTCTTTTTCTTCTATCAGAATGTAAGCCTAAGAATGGCAAAGACTGTCTTACACAGATATGCCCTTAGCATGTCGGGAATTTCACAGGGAGTAGTTGTTCAAGGAGTATCTGAATATATGAAAGGATCAGTCTCAGAGGACAGGTAGAATTTCACAGGGAGAGAGAATTCCTGAAAGTACAGAAATGCTGAGCAACAGAGAGGAGGGGCTAAAGAACAGCAAGTATGTAGCATCTTATGGTTAAAATCATGTTTAGTAAGCAAGAGGCAGGGTTAAGTCTAGAATGGGAGTATAGGATTAGTTATTGAGACTCTTCAATACACCATGCTAAGAACTGTATGTTTTGACAG